>PVJA010042836.1:0-17094 GCA_004027025.1 Myocastor coypus | reverse complement strand
GTGACCGGCATGGGGAGGGAGGTGGTACCAGCCTGGCCCACTCTTGCCCAGGACAGGGCTCCCGGAGAAAGCCTTGGCCTGAATGCTCCCTCTGGCCTTGCCAGCACTGTGCTGTGATCTGAGCCCTTCCTAGGGATCCTTCTTCCCCTGCTCTTTCACAGGTCTCAGATCCACATCCTGTCTGAAGACTTCCCTGACTCCTTAGCATCCTTTAAAAAAAAAATTGTATGTTTCCCCTAAAAAAAGTCTTGGGGCCGGGGAGATAGCTCAGTGACATAAGCACCTGCCTGGCAAGTGTAAGGTCCTGAGTTCAATCCCTGGTACCCGGAAAAAAAAATCTCTTGCATATCTAATTATGTTTTGGTGTCTGGTTTTGGAGAATTCAAGTCAAAGCAGAGGCCTTCTCTGATCACATTGCATGCTCCCCTCATATCCCCTCTCACAGCATTTCTCTCGTGCTGTGGCCTCTTGGGGTCTGTGCATCTACCAGGTGCTGTGTTTAGAGTTATACATGCATAAACACATTTCATCTTTACATTAAACAGAAATGGGGCTGACATTACTGGCTGTCCACCCAACCATGTCTAATCCTTTTATCCATTATAACCTAAGAAACTAGATTTTAGTTTCCCAACCTCTTTGCAGCTTATATTGTCCACAGGCCAAGTTTGTATACTTGGATAGAGGGGAACACTTATAGTGGGCAGATTGGGACCTTTTTCGTCCCTGATGAAAGGAAAGATACTATGAGAAAGACCTGCTTCCTCCTGGTCCTTCCTTCTGGGCTATGAGCACATGTGGACATGAAGCTTGGAGCTGCCACACTGCAGACCCTACTTCCTCAGCTAGCCTGGAGAAGGTTACTTGCAGAAGTTAAAAGGTATTACCTTGCCTAAAATGACCACCATCCGAATATTTCCTTTTGCTTGGAGCACTGGTATAAAATCAGAGCATGCATATTACACTTCTTGGTTTTGTGTTTGTGGAAGACATTGCTAATCCACTCTAGATTAGCAGCATTCAGAGTTCTTCCTCACACAGTGCTCTGGAAGGTCCTATGCAGAAAGTTATTTAACAGAAAAAATTGAAAATGGAGAGGGAAGAGAAAAGCTTTCTCACTCTCAGAAAGATGGTCTGACATAAATACTCTAAGGGAAAATCAGTCTCTTTGAGGCCCCTAGAATTATGACAAATGAAAACAGATTTCCTCTATTGAGCATTGAGTTAGGTAAGCATTATGTGAGAACGTTAGACATAGTGTCACCTTTAAAGTCCTGAAAGTTTAAAGGTCAGGGTGATGTTCACAGTTGCTATTTCCCATTTAAAGCTCTCTCAGCTTGGGGAGTTTATGTGACCTGGTCAAGATCACAGAGAAAGAAAGAAAGACAGTGCTGGCTCTGCCTGACTGCAGTTCCCTCTGTCAACACCCATTGTGTCTGAGGGGTTTTTAACTGGGAGTGCTTCTGCTGGAGTGCTGATGTCCCAAGTGTCCCAGTCCTGTAGGACCCAGACCTGGCACCACTTCACCCAGAGGACTTTTTGTGAACATCCTCCACCGAGTCCTTGGTCATCTGTAGCCCCATTCCTGTCTCCCTGCTAGAGATGGATCATTGGTTACACTGACGAATACCATGCCTGATTTCTCTTCAAACTCTTCCCTGTTGGTGCTCTAAGAGTGTACATTCTGTCCAAAACGATAGTGATGAGATTTGTGAAGGCACAGTATTTTTCATAGCGTCGTGTGTGTGTGTGTGTGTGTGTGTGTGTGTGTGTGTGTGTGGTGTGTGTGCGTGTGTAGAGCCGTGGATTGAACTCAGGCCCTTGTGCTTGCCAGGTGGGCGCTTATTCTATTGAGCTACCTCCCTAGCCCTATAGAGGCACATGCATGGCTTTGACCTTGGTTTAACCCAGCGGAGTAAGCAACGGAAGTGCTCTCTGGGCTCTACTGCACCAGTTGCTGCTCATGCATGGTGAATAGTCATTTTAGCACCATGGCCGTCTTCATCCAACAGCATCTGTCTGGACAACTGGTGGGATGTTTTATTGCATTTGCCCACATTTGATCAAAGTTACTGGAAAGTGGAGAGGCACAATGTACAGCTAGCTGCAAGTAACAAGAAGCAGCAGTCAAGTGAACTTCCTTCAACTGTCACTTGAAACTAAGATAGGAATTATTGGGCAAGCTGAAAGTATGAGTCTCCAATAACAACCAGCTGCTCTGTACACATAAGCAAATTATGTATTTAATTATGAAGGTAAAGGAACAAAGTGAAAAGGCATGAAAAAAATGCTACCCATATATTATTATGATTGCCTCAGAAATTAAATTGTCACTTAGTGCACTGGGCTAACAATGTTCAGAGCAATCATCTTCTTGTCTGTTTTCTTCAAAGGACAATGAAAGAAAGAAAGAAAGAAAGAAAGAAAGAAAGAAAGAAAGAAAGAAAGAAAGAAAGAAAGAAAGGCAACAACAAAACAACTACACATCTAGGTGTGGTGACACCTGGCTCAAATCCCAGCATTTGGGAGGCTAAGGCAGGGAGACTGTCAAAAGTTCAAGGCCATTCTGGGCTGCATAGTGATTTTGAGGCCAGCCTCAAAGTGCATAGAGAGACTTATTTGGAAACTTACTCTATGCAAAGCACAATGATTCTAAAACATAAGGAACTGATCCTCTTCCGAACTGGAAGTGCTGAAGGCAAGGTTGTACATTTGTAGATTGAGAATCACCAGGTTAGATCACACCTGCCCAGAAGAGCTCACAGGGCAGGCAGTTATCTGTGAGCAGTTATTCAGCTGTGCTGAGGGAAGGAACTGACAGACTAGGGTCATATGTGTCGTCAGGTGCCAGGGAGTCAGAGGGGACTTCAGAGATCAGATGTCAGAGCTGCCTTAGAGGCTGAGAAAGTATTTCACCTGGACAAGGCCCTACTTTAAGAATGCTTCATGGAGGGAACAGAATGAACCAAGGTGTAGAGGAAAGTACTATGCCAGGCTGAAAAAGATAAAAATGGTCAGTTAGTGTGGCTGGAGCTCAGGGACCATGGGCATGGAATTCATTTGTCAGGTTCAAAGCCTGACAAGCCTGGGGCTTGTTTTGTAACTCAGGGATAGACCTGGGATTAGCATGTTCAAGGCCTGGCTTTGAGGCCAAGTACGCTAAGAAAGCACACTTTTCTCCATTTAATATCTGTGTAGCTTTAAACAAAATATTTACTATTTTGGAGCTTCTAGTTCTTTTTCTATAGAGAGAAGACAACTACCTCACAAGGGTTGATTGAGAGAGCTATAATGTGACAATGTATGTAAAACCTGTGTCAAATAAATGTCAGCTATTATTCTTTAAATCATATTTCTGTATGTAGAATATGTCAGCTATGTGACACACACCAGAACATAGCACAAGATTGCCACTTATAAGGATGGATTTTCCACGATGCTGTTTGTGACTGCTGCTAAATGCTTTTGCCCTCTACTGCCAAAGCTAATTTCAATGAGCAATCAGGCTAGATAAAAAGTGGTTGCAGTGGCCAGAGAGAAAGACCAGTGGGAGATGCCATTCTCCACGCTGCCTCCCAAAGGGAGTTCTTGGTTGGGCCGTGGCGTTGCCCCCCGCCAGGTCGTACTGAGTAGGCAGTCTATATAGTGGCTTTTGACCTTTATCCAGAAAAGGGGACATGGGGTTGCCTGAGGCAGCTCTAGCAGTGCTGGGGCAGTGAGAAAACACTGCGAGGAATGATGGGGGTGTTCAGGTTGTTTCCACAGACCATTGCATACTTTCAGGGATGAAAGTAAAATATAGCCCATTATGATTAATTGGTGATTGTAAGGCTGTGGTCCAAAAACACAGGCATACCTCAACGTTTCAAAATTATAAAAGTAATATGTGCTCATCATACTCTGAAATTGCTAATACTTTGGCACATTTTCCCTTGTGTCACATTTGTGTGGCAGTTGTTTTTAATGAAGTGCTAATTATATTGATTGTACTATAGGTAAGACAGTAGTCCGACCTCTAAAGTCAAACAGAATATGCTTTCCACCCATGTCATGATATATTTTTCGTAAACACTGCTTTAAATTGCTCTTGAATACACTCCTGTGTGGCCATCCTAGAATTTATTTTAATGGCTTCCTTATTTTTGGATAATTAGATTGCTTTCCTTGCTTTTTAAAAATCTGTGACAAATAATACTGAGATGCATGGCTTTGTGCATATAGTTTTTATGAATTCTGAGGAGAGATTTTTTCAGGGCTTTGATGCAATTGGCTAAATTGCCTCCTGAATAAAATTTTAACTCTGGAAATCTGAAAATATGCCCTCATCCTGCCCTTGGCAGCACCAGAGTCATTGCTTTCACAGTGATCTTTGCAAATTTTATAAGCAAAAACGGTATCTTATTTCAATTTGCATTTCTGGGCTATCTGGCAAGTATGCATATTTCCCCATGTGTTTATTAACAAGCTGGAGCCAAGACTATTTATATCTTTTGGCCTTGGCCTTTTTTTTTTTTTTTTCTTTTGTTTGTTTATTTATTTTTATGGCTGGCTCAGCCTGCCCTGAGGGCAGAGCTGGCGCAGCATGTGGTGCCGGGGATCAAACCGTGGTCCCTACAGCCGCCCAAGCTTTCCTAAGTAAGCAGGTGCTTTAGACCACTGAGCCATCTTGCCGGGCCCCTTGGCCTTGGCCTTTACATCACTGAATTTGTCATTAACTCTGAAAAGCAACACATTTGAAAACACACACACACACACACACACACACACACACACACACACACACACCACACATCTCACACACACACACACATTGAAACAATAAAGTTCTCTCAAGCCTCAGCACCTCAGCAGCTCAGGAAGCTTTTTGGGATGTTTTTTAACTTGGGATGACCAACTGGGAGAGGCAGGCAGGCTGAGGACACTCTCACACTGGGTTGGGAGAACTATCCATGAGGCTATACAGTGGACAGTGGTGAAACTTGCTTCACCAAGTCCTGGCCCTAGCCCTTGCTGGGCCTGCTGTGAGATGCAGGCACATTCATTTCCTTCTCGGATGTCAAGTTAGCTATTCCCTAGAGTCCCTTTGTGGCAGTACAGTGTTATAGACTCTGCCTTCCAGCCGTGATACTGTCTGACTGAGCTCATGGAGTCATGCACAGCATTTGTGGAGCACTTACAATGTGCCAAGCATGTATGAGAAAACTGAGGATCCAACAGCTTAGGGTCATGCTGAAAATAGATGGCAGAGTAAAGATTTGAACCCAGGTTTATAATACTCATTCACAGAAACAATATGGCTGAAATTGGTTAAAGGTTTTTATAGACTCTACAATGTAGGGGTTCTGAACCAATTAGTTGGCCAAATAAATTCACTAAACATTTCGTATATATGGATTGCTTCATAATAATACAATTGATAATGATTAGTATTATGGTTTGTGTCTAGCTGTCCCCCCAAAGCCTCATGCAGTCAAGGGGAAGTTCCTAGAGTTTGTGATTAATTCATGATCCAATGCTGGGATTATGGGTGTGAGTGCTGCTGGGGTTGTAGGTGTGAGTGCTATACCTGTAGCACCAGATGCATTCCACCTATAGCTGGAAGGCAGTATAAGGAAAGGAGAGAGGCTTGCTCTCTGCCGCTGTTGCTCCTCCTTTTTTAATCTTGCTATTTTGCTGTTTTCTGCTACCATGAATGACTGCCCTCTACCATGTCCATTCTGCCTTGGAGCCACCAAAGTGTGGACTGAAACCTCTACAAACTGTGAGCTAAATAAATCTTTCCTTCCTTAATTTTGGATGTCAGGTATTTAGTCCCAGCATAGAGAAAAAAAAAAAAAAAAAAAAAAAAGTAACCAAGACAATTAGCTTGGAGTTTCACAACCAAGGTTAATATTGAATCTCCCCACCCTCAAAAAAAGGTCTCATAAATTCCCTGAAATCCAAAGCAAAACAAGGCACATGCATATGTGTACAGGCATGTACTGTGCACTTTTCTGGAAACAGTAAGGGGCAACAATTCTAATCAAGAGACTTATGCTAAGCAGGTAGTTCCCAGGCCACATTTCCGGAGATTGGTCAGAGCCTTTGGGCTTTTCTATGTGACCAGAAACATCCTGTCTCCCACTCCAAACAGCTATGCCAATCAGTCCTGGCAAATCCCAACCTCTTGTCCAACCTTAGCTAACAACATATGCCATGATCCAAACTGGAGTGAGCTGATTTGGAATTTGCTGTCTTCACCCTGATCTATGTGGCAAAGAGAAAGAACTCTCTGAAATCAAGAACCTTAAACCTGTCCTTGTACATCTCTGGGTCTCATTCTTCTCCTCTCAACGGAGAACACTGCTCTGGAACAGTGATGGCAAACACTGTAGGGCTTCCAATGACAACGGACACACTGCAGCAGCATGCATATCATAGATTCACCACCACTGGTCTAGGAGGACTTGGTCTTAACACCTTAGATGGCGTTGGCTGAGAGGGGGGAAGGAGCCTTTGGAGTGATGGCTGGAGAATTTGCAGCTCTGCCTTCTGCTCAGAAGACCTTGGCGCCATTCCCAGGGTCTGCATTTGTAGCAGTTTCCCTCTCTTAGCATGGGTGAATAGGAGCAAGCCATTCCCGTCTTTCTTCCATCACTTGTCACCAAGGACACTCACTGTGGAGAACTTGGCCAAGTTGGCCTAGGAGTGGCTGGCATGATTCTCTAGGTATACAACACTCTTAAAATTACTTAGCATGGGGGAAGTGTAGCTCAATGGTATAAGTGCCTGTTTGACAAGTGCAAGGTTTCTGGTACCAGAAAAATTCTTCAGCATCCTAAATATCTGTACTACACTTGGAAATAGGGTGGCTAGTCCATTCCACTATACCAGGACTGGTCCCAAGTTTAAAATCAAAACTCACACCTTTTGAGTACATCTTTACCTCCCAACAAACTGAATGATTGTACTCTGTCAAGTCATGATGCTTAACCAAGGGCACCTTCAACCCCAGTGAACAATGAGGGATGCTTGGAGACACCACTGGTTGTCATAGCTGAGGCTGGGGATGTTACTGGAACCTGGTGCATAGAAGCCAAGGATGCCGTTAACCTTCCTTCAGTGACTAACTCCTCATGGCAAGGTATGGTTAGGGCTTGCCTCAAGATGTCAATAGTACAAAGGATGAGGTCCCCACCTGAGGTGAAAGGTAGGACTCCTAAACTGGAAGACCACATCACAGTGCAACAACACAAGTGTTCTAGCAGATATTCTCTAGCCTATGTATTTTTTCTGTAATGAAAATTAAACCACAGTTCACCTAATCAATTAGAAGTAGAGTTTGGGCTCTATAACTGCAGAGTTAAATGGGTTACTATAATGAACTCCTGGCTTAAAAGCTATAAGATTATAGCTATTTTGATAGAGCACCGGGGTTCAATCCGTTCAATCCGTGGCTTGCTGTGTAGTCCCTGCCCCCAGGGCCCGCTTAGACAGTGATTGAGACTGGGCGCGACGGTGCACGCCCAGAATTCCAGTGCTTGGGAAGCTGAAAACAGGAAAATCACTGAGTCCCATCTACTAGTGAGACCCTGTATACCCAATATGCCCTGTCGTAAGTTCATTTTTTTTTAAAAAAGCTATAAGATTGTGTTTAAATGTAATAGTACAGACATCACTGAAAAACACTTCAGAAGAAGATTCTAGGATTTCCTTCTTTGAGTTTAGGATCAAGCAGACATATTTCAGTATCAATTCTTTCTCTGAAAGTAGAAAAAATATTTTTTTTCTCCTGGACTCTCTGTTTTGGACAGTATAACTCTTCATCAGTCTTTGCTCTAAGAGAAAGTTTTAGTCTAATTCTCTTCTTTGTAACAGAAAATGTCCCCCAGCCAGTGTACTTCAGTTTCTTAGTTGCCCAAGGAATCGTTTCTGTTCCAGATCTAGTTGTTGCTCTCTTGTGGAAGTGGCTGGTCACTGTGATACATAGCTGGTCACTGGCAGTACCAGGGATTATTGTTTGAAATCAACTCAGGTAAGACCCCTCATTCTGCCTTTTAGAATGTCTCCTTGCTCAACCTTTGAACGTGATGAATATTCTAAGAATCACTCCCCAAATGACAAGTGTCTTAGTTCTTTTGCTTTCCTTGCTGGAAAAAAGAAATACTTGACAGCACAGTTAAGGAAGGATATGTTTGTTTAGCTCATGGTTTGTGGAGGTTTCAGTCCATACTTAGCTGGCTCCAAGGGAAGGTGGCACGTGGCAGAGGACAATGATTCATGGCAGGGGAAAACAGCAAGAGCAAGGAGGAAGAGCAAGCTACTTTCTCCCCTTACAGTATATGCAGGCTGCCGACCCGAGAGTGGTTGTAGTGCTCACACCCATAATTCCACCACTGGGCTATGAATCAATCACAAATTTTAGAAGTCACCCCATGACTGCATGAGGCTTTGGGGAGACATCTAGACACAAACCATAACATGAAGGCATTTTGCCTCTGCACTTCCTGCTTGCTTATTCCATATAAACCTTAGACCACCAGAAATCAAGGTTTGATGTTTTAGGAATGATCCTGATCAGTGCCTGTTGACATAAAATAAATCTGCTCCCAAATCCTGGGTGTCATTGGTGTTTCTGCTTGCTGTTTCATCTTCAAAAGGCTTTGACATCACCTCTGTGAAAGTTGTTATAGTAAACGGAGTCATTGTGTCAAGCCCCAACACCAACAATTACAAATAAAACTGAGAAGCTATGAAGAAGGAGTTCTTGGTATAAAGTCTTGATAAAAACAGTAGGCATAAAAGATTATTGCAGCTGGGCGTGGTGGCGCACACCTGTAATCCCAGCACTCGGGAGGCTGAGGCAGGAGGATCAGTGTGAGTTCGAGACCAGCCTGGGCTACCAAAGCGAGCTCAAGGCCAGCCTGAACTGCATAGCGAGACCCTGCCTCAAAAAAAAAAAAAAAAAAAAAAAAAAAAAAGATTATTCCAGAGGGCTTGGGAGACAGCTCAGAGGCATAAGCACCTGCCTGGCAAGCATAAAGTCCTGAATTCAATTCCTGGTACTGCCAAAAAGATTATTCTAGATAGAACACAGGACCTCCTGTGTGCTAGGCAAGTGCTCTGTCACTCAAGGCCACACCCCAGACTCCATCTTCATTTTATTTATTTTCTAATTTTTAATTTTTTAAATGTATTTGGTTGTTGCATGGTCTCACTATGAACCTCGGACTCATGGTGATCCTCCTGCAGTCAGCCTCCCCAGTTCTGGAATTACAGACATGATTCACTACACTCAGACTCTGGCTGGCTCAGCTTGCCCTGGGGTGGAACTGGCGCGACATGTGGTGCAGGGGATCAAAGCACTGTCCCTGTGCATGGCTAAGCTTACTTAAGCAGGCACTTTAGCCTGCTGAGCTATCTCACTGACCCCCCAGATTCACTCTAAAAAGGTATTTTCAAGAGTTCCTAGGGCCGGTGGTATAGCTCGACGGATTTAGCGCTTGCTTAGAGGAAGCGCAGGAGCCAGGGTTCGGTTCCTGGCCCCTCGTGCTGTGCCGGCCCCACTCTAGAGTGCGCTGAGCCAGTGAGACTGGGCATGGTGGTGCGCATCTGTAATCCCAGCCCTTGAGAGGTACAAACAGTAGTGAGAACCTAAAAAAAAAGAGAGTTCCTGTGGCATTTCTATATGGCTACAGCAGAAAGCTTATATATTCACTGACTCACCATAAATGTTTGTTCTGAAGCCTCTATCCTCTTTGACTATTTTCTTTTCCCTTGTTTTTTAAAAAATAAACTTAATTTTTTTTAAACTTTCGTTTGTTTATTTATTTATTTATTTATTTATTTACTTACTTATTTTTTTGTCTTTTTGAGACAGGGTCTCGCTATGCAGTTGAGGCTGGTCCTGAGCTCACTTTTGTAGCCCAGGCTGGTCTCAAACTCGCACCAATCCTCCTGCCTCAGCCTCCCGAGTGCTGGGATTGCAGGCGTGAGCCACCACGTCCGGCTTGTTTATTTATTTTTATGGCTGGCTCAGCCTGCCCTGAGGACAGGGCTGGCGCAGCATGTGGTGCCTGGGATCGAACCGCGGTCCCTGCAGCTGCCTAAACTTTCCTAAGCAGGCGCTTTAGACCACTGAGCCATCCTGCCGGGCCCCATAAACTTTTAATTTTGGAACAAACTTACATTTGCAGAAAAGTTGCAAAGCCGGCGTGGAGAGTTCCCTTTGTCTCCACACAGTTTCTCTAATGTCCACCTCTGTCTTTCTTTTCTCTAGTGATGGGGATGCACTCCAGATACTCTGCCACTGAGCTACATCCCAGCCATTTTTGTTGCGTACTTTGAGACAAGTTCTCACTAAGCTTCTGTCGTGGAGCTCGAGTTTTGGGTTCTTCTGCCTCAGCCTCCTTCCATGCTCCGCTTGCCTAACATTTACATGTTAACATAACTCATGGAATATTTTTCAGGACTAAAGTTAACATGGATATAATATGATTCACTAAACTACAGACTTCATTTAGATCTCACTATTTTGTTCTTATTTGATTCCAAGATTCCAGCCAGGACATAACACTGTATTTGTTCTACCTTTGTATTTCATTTGACACCAAATATTGTCGCTAGGATGGGATGGGAAGAGAGAAGATTGGCAAGAATTGGCTGGAATGGGTCAGAATTTTCTAGATATTTAAATCCTAGATCATCTTTACCTCCTCTCTTCTTCACTCTCCTTGCAGCTGGAGGGTTGCAGGTCTTGTCTACTCCACCCGTCACTCATTGGTTCTTCCCTTTCTCTCTCTTCCACAGCTTTCTGGTCCCTGACCTCTCTCACAAAGGCCTTCTTTGCTGCCTCTCAGTGGTTCTTCCTGTCTGTATCATCTCCCAGGTCTGGGACCTTCTTCCTCCTGGGGACACCTTCACCTTGCTACCTGTTGGACAGCCTTCTTGCCTCCCGTGCACCTGCCACTGGCCCTTTGCTCCTCCTCTGGCCATTTATCAAACACATGTCCAGACTTTCCCAGACACTTCCCTGGAACTGACTCAGCCAACTCCTGTTTTTCCTTCAAGTCTGAGCTACATAGTGAGGTCTTTCGGGATGATGAGGTGGAAGGCACCGGTCAAGGCTCTCAGGGCCCCTGTGCCATGCTTCCCCATATCCTCACAAATTCTTGTTGAGTGTCGATGTCCTTCTGGCTAATGTCTGTTGTGGTCACCCTTATTCATGCAGACCCCAAGTGTACAGTAGGTATACAATGTGTATTTTGAATGGATGCATAGTTGTGAGGAATCAAATATCACAAAAGGCAGGTTATCTGGTTTTGCTTTTCTGAATTGCTCAGGTGCACAGTCAAAGGTAGCACTAACTCCCCCTGGCAAGGCAGCACGCCAGCACTCCAGGGATGCAGAAGCGATGCCTTCCCAGGATCCCAGGTGATTCACATGCATGTGACATCTGGGAGCTCTGCTCTACAGCACATCAGACAGGAGCCGAGAGAACTCCTCTCCTACCCTCCCACTTGTTCACGTGCTGACTGAGTGGAGTAAAGGAAAATGAGTCCCCAATAAAATGAGGAGCATGGGGAAGGAGCAGGAGAAGGGGCCTTAGTCCTAAAGCCCAGGGGGCTGCCCCAAAGGAACCACACCTCCATCCTCATGGAGGAAAACTGGCTCCTGAGCTATGGACGCTCCTCCTTTCCACTTCTTGTCCCTTTGATTTTCTCCATCAGCAAATGGTGACTCTGGATGCCTGGAGTGAAATACACCAGAAAATGGGGCTTGGGTGGGTCACCGGTCCATCATTCCCCTTCCCATCTGGGCAGGCAGAGGCCTTCATCGTGAGGGAGGAAGGAGCCAATTAACTCCCCACTTCCTGATGCCTCCCCTTCACGTGTAGTATTTTTGCCAGGCAGGCGCTGTTGTGGCTGAGCTATCTCCCCAGCCCTATATGTGGTATTGTTGAAATGAGGCAGAGAGGGCGCTTCATCAGCCTGATCCCAGAACAACCTTTGCTACTGTATCTCAGCCACAGCCTTAGAGCTTGACCCTTAATGGTAACACAGTAACCAGAAGCAATCCTTGCTGAGCATTTGTGCCAGGCATTCTGGTAAGTGCCTGCCGTATACTGATTCATCTGGTCATCACCATGCATCCTAGCAGGTGGGCACGGCTGTCACTCCTACTTTACAATGAAACCAAAGCCCAGAGAGGTTGACTAACTTGCTCAAAGTCAGCTATGAACTGCAGAGCTGGGATTGTTGAAGCCAGGCCGTCTGCTGCCTCTCACCCCATTTCGTTCGGCTTCACCTCAGTAGTCTGGTCCTTCCCTCATTCCTTTACTCATCAGTAGCCTTTGTCTCAGGCAGCTGGCTATATGTTGGAGAGACTGGTGAACTACACAGATGTGGCTCTTGACCTCATAGATCTTACAAAGATCAAGAAAAGCACAAAAGTAAAAAGAAGAAAAGCACAAAAGTGATCATGGTTGTGTGCCATCCACATAACTGGCTGTTTTCCCCTTTCCCACACAGGACTGGTAGCTATCCTGTCCCTGGTATCAAGAAGCCCACATGTGGCTAGAACAAGTCATGTGCAGGCGCTGAGGCCAGAAGTGGAGCTCTGGGGGCTCCTCGAGGTGGTGGTGCCTTGAGCAAGGCCAGAGGATGGTAGGCATCAGAGGAAGAAAGCTCCAGGCTCTGCGGACAGGCACAGGCTTGGAGGTACAAGAGAGGGTGGAATGCTCAGGGAATTGGAAATGGCTCAGCGTGGCTGGGAAGCGGAGAGGAAGCAGAGCTGTAGATGAGGCTGGAGGAGGGGGAAGGGGAGGGGAGGGAGGAGGGGAAGAGAAAGCAGGGAAGAGCTGCGCAGAGAGGCTCCTTGCCCAGGACCAGGCCTAGCTACATGGTCTGCAACATCAATCAGCAACACCAAGGCCCAGGGATCTCCAAGCTGGGTGGGAATCAAAGCCTTTGGGAGTTTGTTGTGGGGAGAAAACACACCAGTAAAATTCAGGGCTTGTCCCCCCACCTTCTCTCTCTTTTAAAGGAATAAATTGTCACCTTCCTACTCAGTTTGGCTGCTCGCTCCCCTGGCCCCCATCCAGCCACCCACAAATGCACCACTCTGCCACCTGCCCAGATTGGCTTTGGGACCAAGCCAGTGGAGGAGGTGGGGGCTCAGGGCCACATTTGCTTGCCCAGTCCCTTCCTATTCTCTGAACACACCCTGGCTTAGATGAGGTCACCAGTATTTGTCTCACGAGGGCATGAGTGCCCCTGGCAGAAGAGAAAGAGAGACCAAGACTTCCTGTCAGCCAAGTGAGGAGGTGGCCATGTGAAACCTGGGAGGACAGCCCTCCCTAGGAGCCAAATCTGCTGGCACCTTGATCTCAGACTTCCAGCCCCCAGTCTGTGCAGAGTAAGTGTCTGTTGGTTCAGCCCCCAGTCTATGGTATTCTGCTGTGGCAGCTGAGCTGACTAATACTCCCAGAGTTGGGATAGAACAGAAGCCACAGATGCTTCCTTAATGAAACAAGGCCCCCTTCATCTCTCCCAGAAGCCTTGCCAGACCCCAAACAAAAGAAAAACAAAGCAAAGCAAAAGAATCAGAAACTCAAAAGGATGTTTAATGTCATGGTTTGGGGTTTTACAAGAGGAACAGTACAACACAGGACATGTATTTTATAAGATTATTCATAATAGTCATCCAAAGAATCATATACAAAAAGAGTGTGGGAAATCTGACCACACACTAAAGACTAAGTAATCCAGCTGAGGGCCTGAATCCTGTGATAATATCCTGCATGAGCCCAGCTAAAGACCTAGAGCCCATAACAATGCCTCCCATAAGTCCAGCTGGAGGCCTAGACCCAGGACCATGTCTCATGGGGGCTTGCTTCATGGATCTGCACTGGGAAGGCCCAAAGGTCAGTGGTGGAGGCTAGAAAGTCTATGCCAGTGGGGTGAAGGATCTGTGCAGCAGGCTGAGGGATCTGCCCTGCAGCTGGGAAGCAGCCCTCAAGGTAAGAACCAGAGCTCCCCACAAAAGTACCACAGCCATCCTCAGCAACAGTGAGGTCCTGAGCTCCTCCAGTGTTGAGGAAAGCAGGGTTCCTATCAGGGAAGCCAACCTGACAAGCATCTCCATGAGGCTGAGCAGGGCACCAGCTTCTCTGGAGCCCGGTAGCAATGCTCAAAGTGAGGACCAGAGCTCCTCCAAAGTGCCCTGTAGCCATTCTCAGTGGCAATGAGGTCCTGAGGTCCTCCTCCAGTGAGAACGACAAGTTCACCAGGAAAGCCAGCATGGCAAGGTCTCCCAGCAGAATAACCCATGAGAACCAGAAGCTTCCAAACTGCTGCCCTAAGGGCAGCTTCTTCCTCTTTCTCTTCTCCTTCACCTCCTCTTCTTCCTCTTTAGCCCTGCCTCTTATTGCTAGCAACAATCTTCAGGTGGGCCTCTCACACCCAGGACGATGCTGGTTCAGTTCGGTCTAAGTTGACCACCAGTTGTCACACACATAAACTTGAATTTCAAATAAACAACAAATCATTTTTTAAAATTTTATTTACTTATTTTATGTTATGGCCAGCTCAGCCTGCCCTTGGTGTGGGGCTGGCACAGCATGTGGTGCTGGGGATTGAACCACAGTCCCTGTGGTTGCCTAAGATTGCCTAAGCAGGCACTTTAGATCACTGAGCCATCTCACTGGCTCCCAACAAATCACTTTTAGTATAGCTATGTTCCATGCAGTATTTGGGACATACTTATACTACCTTAGGACATACGGGTGTGTACTTAGGGTACTGTATCCAGCAACCCTAACACTCACCACCAGTCCAGTAACTGGCTTTATGAGACCTTTTTTTTTTTTTTTTAAGTGACTTCAGTTATTTTTTAAAGTTACTTTTTTAAAAAAATTTTTATTTATTTTTTTCTTGTTTCAGAACCTCTGTTTGTTTATTCACTCTTTTTTTTTTTTTTTTTTTTTTTTTTTTTTTTTTTTTTTTTTTTTTTTTTTTTTTTTTTTTTTTTTTTTTTTTTTTTTTTTTTTTTTTTTTTTTTTTTTTGTCTTTTTGAGACAGGGTCTCACTTTGCAGTTCAGACTGGCCTTGAGCTCACTTTTGTAGCCCAGGCTGGGTCTCGAACTCGCACCGATCCTCCTGCCTCGGCCTCCCGAGTGCTGGGATTACAGGCGTGCGCCACCACGCCCAGCTTATTCACTCATTTTTATGGCCAGCTCAACCCACCCCGAGGGCAGGGCTGGGGCTGCCTGTGGTGCCGGGGATCGAACCACAGTCCCTGAAGCCACCCAAACCTTCCCAAGCAGGGGCTTTAGACCACTGAGCCATCCCGCTGGGCCCTATGAGACCTTCTACCTACTGGTTTCATTAATTTCACTTTAATGGAGATAAAAAATAGGTGCTATCCCTGCCACAGAATGATGTGAAGATAAATAAATGTACCTGTGAAATGTGCTTAGAACTCTATCTGGCAGGTAGGAAGGGCTGTGTAAGGCTTAAGTGTTGTGGATATCTTTCTTTCTTTCTTTCTTTCTTTCTTGTAGTTCTGGGGATTGAACTCCAAGCCCTGGGCATGTTAGGTAAGCACTCCCAGCTGCACCCCTTGCCTGCTCTATATTTTAAACAGTGTTTGTAATGAACCTTGGAGAGGCTTCAGACAAAAGCCCAAAGCCATGGGCATGTTTCAGGATTTAGGACTCTTTCAATCAAGGACACCCCACAAGGCCCACAGGGAACCCCCACCAGGGAGGGCACTAGAGAGGCAGCTGCTTCCTCCCCTGCACACCCAGGCTTGGGTGGCTCAGCCGAAGGTCTGAAGGCTCCCTGAGAACAGCTGTCAAAACCAAGGCTGGGTCCAGAGGCCCAACCCCTAACGGAATGCCATTTCCGAGTCTCCCATGGTGCCAGGCATTTTCACCCCGTGGCCTCATCTCCCTCGCACAGTAGCCTCAGGAGGGCCATGGTGATCCCACTTTCTAGAAGAGACTAAGGTTTGGAGAGATTAAGAAACTTGCCCAGGTCACACACCTTGTAAATTACATACACAACTGGGATTTAAACTCAGGATTCAAATGATCTAGCATAGATAGGTATGTGGTGGGCCAGCTATCAAGAGGCTCAGCTATCTCTCTGCCTCTGCCTCTGTTGCTGTCTCTGTGTGCCGCTGTAACTGTCGCTGTCTCTGTGTATCTGTGTCTGTCTGTCTGTCTGCCTGCCTGCCTGCCTGTCTGTCTGTCTCACTGTCTCTCTGTCTCTGTTCCTCTCTCTCTCTCTCTCTCTCTCTCTCTCTCTCTCTCTCTCTCTCTCTCCGTGCTGAGAATTGAACCTGGGGCCTGGTACAAGCTGGGCAAGATCTGTCACTGAGCCAGTATTCCCAGCCCTATAGAGAATTATCTTTTCTAAAAATCTGAATCTTTCTTCCATTTTATGTGTCCAGAGACCAGTCCCTTTGCTTCTCTGACCCCATCTTTTTTTTTACTTGACAGAGAAGACGTGAGATCACCTGTTCATACTGTTCCTACTGGGGCTGGCAGGCAGCAGTGCTCCGTGGGGGAGTACATCTCACTCTTGTCGGGGATCTAGTGCACGCGTTGCCGTGGCATCCCATGTACCCTCCCTGCTTGATTTTCCTCTTGCGCCTCACAAACACTAAGCCAAGTGCCCCTGAGGAACAGCGGTCTTGGTGGCAACTCAGCCTGCTGTTCCATGCTGGTACTAGAGCTGGGCGCTCCTGCACCAGGGTCTGACTCAGGGTGTGGGCTATGGGCCCAGCCCGGGCCCAGCTCCAGCTTGCAGCATCTTGGATATATGTTGCTTCAGAATGGGAGGGGGAGGATGACAGCTCAGCAGCATGTGCACCTATTTGGCAAATGCAAGCTCTGAGTTCAATCCTAGGCATGGGAAGAAGAAGAAGAAGAAGAAGAAGAAGAAGAAGAAGAAGAAGAAGAAGAAGAAGAAGAAGAAGAAGAAGAAGAAGAAGAAGAAGAAGAAGAAGAAGAAGAAGAAGAAGAAGAAGAAGAAGAAGAAGAAGAAGAAGAAGAAGAAGAAGAAGAAGAAGAAGAAGAAGAAGAAGAAGAAGAAGAAGAAGAAGAAGAAG
>PVJA010042835.1:0-11279 GCA_004027025.1 Myocastor coypus | reverse complement strand
TGCCACCCTGCCCCTCCCAGAGAAGCGCACTTTGTGAGGACCAATGGGAAGGAACCTGAGTTGTTGGAACGTATTCCCTATGAATTCATGGCACAAACTGGGATGTAGTTCTGCCATTCACCACCTAATTGGCAGCTTAAGTATTCTAGGTCCTGTATAAAAAGAAAATTGCCCTGTGTTGTAAGGGTGATTTTCTTAGTTGAAGAGGTATGTGGTGCCTTCTTACCTCAAACATATCTCAGCAGATTTTCACTGTAGTGAGTAATTCTGTCTGGTCTTTACTCTTCAGTGTTTTCTTGCTGAATAGTATTGCTGAGGTATTATACAGGTGTATACCCAAATATTTATAAAATATTTATATTGGCTTGAAGATCTTGTAAATCAACATTGGGAAAAGATGTATCCAAATAAATGGAAGTCACTTGAGAAACAAATGTAAGTCCATTTCAGTTAAATAAATTGTTAAAAGCAAATAAATAAATAAGTAAATAAATAAATAAATAAATAAATAAATAAAATCTCATGTGGAATCCTTGGTAGATATAAGATGTACAGCAAAAATTAAAAAAAAAAAAGCCCTGCTACAATTAGAAAACATTGAAATTAGAGCTAATTTTATCTTACCCAAATAATAGTTCTCTGATCCTACTTTGTCTTTGCCCTGAATATGAATAACAGAAAATATAAAAACACTTATCTTGATGATTAGCCATTGTTTCTTTTTTCTTTTCTTTTTTCTTTTTCTTTTTTTGGGGGGGATCAGAGTTTGAACTCATGACCTTGCACTTGCCAGGCAGGCAATTGTGCCATGGAGCAATATCCCCAGCCCCTATGATTAGCCATTGTGATATGATTCCTTTAATGTATGGAACTGGATGAATGTAATGTAAATCATTTTCAAGGCAGAAAGATATAGTATTATAAAGCTTAGTTCTAACAATATTCCTTGGCCATAGGTAGTTTTAGAGCATTAAATTTATTTTTTCTGATCATTTGCATGTCGTTATTTTGGGCAAGATAACATGTCAAAGCTTTCCCTGAAGTCATAAATGCAAGGGGTTTAGCTCACATTTGCAAAGCTTTTAAAATCTGTTTTTAAAATTTTATGAGGAATTTCATTGTCTCATTGTCTCTCAGTAACTCTATAAAGCAACTGGGCTTAGAAAGATCAAGAAAGCTGCCTAATCATGAGAGCTGTGGGAGCTGAAATTTCAGTTAGATATTCTTGTTTTTAAGTCTGATATTCACTTTAAAAAATAATCATTATGAATAATTTCCACCACAAAAGTAATTTACATACTTTTTATACTAGCAAGTTGGTATAACTGTCCATTTTAAGGGCAAAGATTTTTTGAGCAAAAGCAAGAATGTTTAAACATTAAAATATCTGACAGGAATAAACAACTTTTGCAAAATATTTTAGGTGATAGTGTGTATAAAGAAAATTGAGTTCTTAACATTTTTTTCATATACAGAAAAAAATACTAATTCTTTCTTATTGGTAATAAATTATTCCTGGTGTTAAGCTGCTAACACCGTGTTTTATTATGAGAATAGATATTCAAATTAAATGAAACATTTTAAGAATAGTATTATTCATATCAAACCCAGTGGGCAGTTGTATTCCCAAATGCCATCGCCGAAAGAGAGGACCTGACCAGCTGGTGCTTGCTGGGAGAGGACTTTGGGGAGGAAGGAGGGCCTGAGAAGATTTCTTCAGACACTCTCCAGCTCATGAGCCCTAACTGCCAGAAAGAAAAGCTTAAGTGAAAAAAAGAAATGGTTGCAAGCTACTAACTTCACCCTGAATTCCTGTGATGTGCAGTAGACTTAGGAGGAGGCTATTGGGTGTGGAAAGTAGGAAATCCAGACTTCTGTGACACTAAAAATTCATTTGCACACCTGATCCTAGACCAGTGGGCATGCATTTAGGAACTCTCAGTCTGTGCCCCCCACACTGCCAGAACTTCCAGGACCGACTCTGGACCAGCAGGTGTGCAGGCAGGAATTCTCAGGCTATAGCCCCTGTGCCACTGGAATTTCTTCTCTACCCAGAAGCCAGACCCAGCATCTGCTGTGGAACCCTGTAGCAAAATTCCCTGCAGAAGAGCTGAACATCTTGCCAGAGGAGGACAGCAGGCTCACGAACTGCAGCAAGAAGAAGCTGAGCACAGCAAATAACTCAGGCAGGCACATCTGGACAAGATCAAACTTGGTAGATCTGGACCCAAATTTCAGTAGGCACTAATGGCATAACTTCACCAAAGTTCTACACCAAAGGTCAGAGGACAGTGCTACACAAAATGACAAAGAAAAGGAGCAAGCTGCACTCTCAGCCTTTGAGTCCACCAAGAACAAATGCAGGAACCACTAGCATAGAAGAAAATGGGAATCACACAGTTAAAATCTCTGAATTAATAGCATCTGAAGTAAAGAAACAACTGCAGGAAGATACAGAGGAAATTAGATCAGAAGTAGAAAAAGAAAGGAAAACTATAATGAAAGAATTAATAAATGCTTCTTAAAAAACACATTGCTAAAAAGTTAGAGGAGAATAGAAAAATGATGGAATCCTTGAATGAGTGTATTAGTTACTTTTTGCTCGTTGCTGGAACAAATACCCAACACTCAAAATGAAGAAAGGAAAGGTTTATTTAGCTCACAGTTTGTGGAGGTTTCAGCCCATATTTGGCTGGCCCAAGGCTGAGTGGAGCAGGGCAGAGAGCATCCAGTTCATGGCGGCGGAACAGCAACAAAATGGTGGCAGAGGTAGCCAACCAAACAGGGAAGCAGAGAGCAACAGCAACATCTAGAGCTCCAGTCTATCTCTCTGTCTCTCTTTATATTACATTCAGGCTCTCCGCCTTAGCTCCCGCCCTAGGCTACACCCATAATCCCAGAAGTACTTCCACCCATAATCCCATCAGTACTAAAGCCTATAATCCCAGGGATCATGGATCAAGTCTCAAACTCTAGAAGTACCTGCCCAATGACTCCATGAGGCTTTGGGGGGACAACTAGACATAAACCATAACAATGAGCAATATGGCAAATAAATAGATCGCATGAAGCAGTTTCAGAGAGATATACAGGACAATAAAATCTCAATCACAACCTGGCAACACCATATGAATGAAAGTGATGATAGAGTTTAAGATCTTGAAGACAAGGTCACAGCTAGTGAAAAGGTAAGAAAGGCACTCTTCAAAACAACTAGGAAGCAGGAAAAATATTTCAACATCTGCAAGATGATGCAAAGATGAACAACGTGAGACTAATAGATAACAACGAGAAAGAAGGAGTCAATGCAAGTGATATAAAAAGAATATGGGCAGAATAGCAGAAAATGTCCCAAATGTGAGAAGAAAAAATCTGGCATTCAGCTGAAACATACAGAACTCCAAATAATAGCACCCCAACTAAGAACACACCCAGATATGTAATAGTCAAGATCCCTGAAATCCAGCAAAAGAATGAAATGCTAACAGCTGCTAGAGAAAAGAAATAGATCACATTTAAAGGAAAACTCATAAAAATAATTGCAGATTACTTTTCAGAAACCATGAAGTCAAGAGAGCATGGAGCAGAGTGCTTCAAGTCCTCCATAAAAACAAATTCCAGCCCAGAATGCTATTCTCCACAAAACTCTTTCAAGTATGAGGGACAAATGAAATACTTCCATGAAAAAGAACAACTGAAGAATTTCATGATATCAAAGCCAACCCTACATAGAATACTAAAAAATATTTTAGAGAGACACCAAAATGATCTGAACTCCATGAATGAAAACAAAAATAACCCACCAAATGGGACAAACAATTAAATACAGGAGAAAAAGGGGTAAACAACAGTAGGTAAAAAGCATATCAGTTCTAAGTCAATACATTTCAATTGTAACCATCAATGTAAATGGACTTAATTCTACAATTAAAAGAAATAGATTGGCACAGTAGATTAGAAAGCAAAATCTACCAATATGCTGTATATAAGAAACACACTTAACTCATAAAGAAATTCATAGGTTGAAAGTCAAAGGATGAAAAACAATATTACATGCTCCAGTATCTCAGAAAAAAGCAGGGATAGCAATCCTGTTTACAGATAGGAACTTCAAACCAAGATTGATCAAACAAAATAAAGAAGGCCACTATATACTGGTTAGGGGAAAAATTCAAGACAAGGAGGTAACACTTGTAAATATGTATGCACCCAACATGGCAGCACCAAGCTATATAAGACAAATCTTAATGGACATGAAAAAATCTAATATCCAATATCACAATCTTAACAGGAGAACTTAACACTCCTTTATTTAAAAAAAAAAAAAAGAGAGAGAGAGAGAGGTAAAAAAGAAAAAAAATTAGCAATGAAGTAGTAGATCTGAAATACAACTTGAACAACTGAACTTAGTGAACATATATAGAGTGTTCCACTCAACCAATTCTGAATACACATTTTTTCAGCTGCACACAGGACATTTTCTAAAATAGACTAAATGTTAGTACATAGGTCATACTTAAGTATATGCAAGAAAACAGAAATTATCCCATGCATATTATCTGACCACAGTGCAATGAAACTGGAAATAAATGACAAAAGAAATAATAAGAAACCCAGAAATACGTGGAAATTAAACAGCACCCTCCTCAGCAACCAGTGAGTTACAGATGAAATTAAACAAGAAATTAAACAATATTTACAATTTAATGAAAATTCAAACACAACCTACTGGAATTTATGAGATGCAATGAAAGCAGTTCTTAGAGGGAAATTTATAGCTCTGAACTCATACATCAAGAATACAGAGTGGAGCCGGGCGTGGTGGCGCACGCCTGTAATCCCAGCACTCGGGAGGCTGAGGCAGGAGGATTGGTGCGAGTTCGAGACCAGCCTGAGCTACAAAAGTGAGCTCAAGGCCAGCCTCAACTGCATAGCGAGACCCTGTCTCAAAAAGACAAAAAAAAAAAAAAAAAAAAGAATACAGAGTGGGAACAAATAAATACCCTCATGCGCCACCTAAACTGACTACAAAAGGAAGAGCAAACGAAACCCAAAGCCCAAAGATGGGAGGAAATTAGAAAGATCAGAGCAGAAATTAATTCAATTGAGACAAAGAAAATACAAAAAAATGAATCCAAAAGCTGGTTCTTTGAAAGATTAAATAAAATTGATAAGTCTCTAGCTAAACTTATTAAGGGAGGAAAGGACAGACTCAAATTCAAGCAATAAGGAATAAAAAGGGCGAAATTACTACAGACCCAGCAAAGATACAAAGGACCATAAATAGCTACTTTGAGACTCTTTACTCTGACAGAATTGAACACATAGATCAAATGGACAGATTCCTAGAAAAGTACAAGTTATCAGAACTGAATCAAGAAGTTATGAGAACTCTCAATAACCCAATAACAGCCAGTGAAATGCGAAATGTAATAAAAAGCCTACCAACAAAGAAAAGTCTGGGACCTGATGGATTCACAACTGAATTCCACAAGAAATTTATATAAGACATAATCCCAATACTCCTCAAACTCTTCAATGAAATTGAAAAGGAAACAATCCTCCCAATATCATTACTAGAGGCAATCATTATACTGATACCAAAACCAGAGAGTGATGCAACTAAAAAAGAGAACTACAGACCAATTTCTCTGATGAACATAAATGCAAAAATCCTCAAAAAAATCGTCACCAGTAGAGTATAGGAAATCATCAAGAAGATGATTTGCTACACTATGACCAGGTAGGATTCATCCCAAGGATGCAAGGATGGTTCAATATATGCAAATCTATAAATGTAATACACTATATCAATAGAGCCAAAGCCAAAAATCACATGATCATCTCAATTGATGCTGAAAGGTTTTTGACAAAGTCCAACACTCGTTCATGTTCCCAGTCCTACAGAAAATTGGAACAGAGGACCTCTACCTCAACCTGACAAAAGCCATCTATAACAATCCAATGGCTAACATTATCCTAAGTGGGGAAGAGCTGAAGTCTTTTACTCTCAGATCTGGTACAAGACAAGGATGTCCTCTATCACCACTCCTATTCAATATAGTTCTGCAGTCATTAGCTAGTGCCATTAGACAGGAGAGAGAAATAAAAGGAATAAGAATAGGTAAAGAAGTTAAAGTATCATTATTTGCAGATTATGATAGTGTACTTGGAAGACCCAAAAAACTTCACCAAGAGGCTACTAGAATTAATGCACAAATTCAGTAGCATAGCAAGATACAAGTCAACATCCAAAAGTCAATAGCATTCCTCTACACAGATAACAAACGCATTGGGAGAAAAATTAGAGAAACAACACCTATTACAATGGCACTGCAGAAAATGAAATACTTAGGAATTAATCAAACTATAGAAGTAAAAGATCTTTACAATGAAAACTAAAGTACTCTGAAAGAAGAGATTGTAGAGGATTTAAGAAAATGGAAAGATATTCCCTGCTCCTGGATAGGAAGAACAAACATTGTGAAAATGGCCATACACCCTAAATTGTTATACAGATCTGATGTAATCCCTATCAAAATACAACCAACATACCTCACAGAGCTGGGCAGCAAAGATAAGGCAGGAGGCATTACAATTCTTGACCTAAAATTATACTACAAAGCCACAGTGATAAAATCAGCATGGTATTGGCAATAAAATAGATCTGAGGATCAATGGAATAGATTAGAAGATGCAGAAGCAAATACAAACACACTCTGCTACCTTATTTTCAACAAAGGAGCCAAACATGCTTATTAGAAGAAAGATAGCCTCTTTAACAAATGGTGCTGGAAAAACTGGATTCCTACATGCCAAAAAGTAAAACTTGACCCAGGTCTATCACCATGCACTAAAGTCAAAATGGATCAAAGATGTAAGTATTAAAAGAGAAACATTAAATCTCCTGGGAGCCGGGCGTGGTGGTGCACGCCTGTAATCCCAGCACTCGTGGGAGGCTGAGGCAGGAGGATCAGTGCGAGTTCGAGACCAGCCTGGGCTACAAAAGTGAACTCAAGGCCAGCCTCAACTGCATAACGAGACCCTGTCTCAAAAAGACAAAAAAAAAAAAAAAAAAAAAAAAAATCTCCTGGGAAAAAAGTCAGAGAAAATCTTAAAGACATCGGGGTAGGCAAAGAGTTCATGGACAAAAATCAAAATGCATGTTTAACACTTGAAAGAATCAATAACTGGACCTCCTCTTGCTGAGAAGTTTTTGCACGTCAAAGGAAATTACCAATAGAGTAAAAACACAACCCACAAATTTTGAAAAAATTTTAACTAATAAGTATTCAAACTAAGGTCTTCTATCTAAAATTTATAAAGTGCCGGGCGTGGTGGCACACGCCTGTAATCCCAGCACTCGGGAGGCTGAGGCAGGAGGACTGGTGAGAGTTCGAGACCAGCCTGGGCTACAAAACTGAGCTCAAGGACATCCTGAACTGTACAGAGAGACCCTGTCTCAAAAAGACAATATATATATATATATATATATATATATATATATATATATATATATGAAATAAAATAAAATTTATAAAGAACTAAAAAACATTACGGTCCCAAAATTCAAAGGCACAATCCAAAAATGGGCATCTAAGATGAACACACATTTGTTGAAGGAAGAAATCTGACAAGCCTATAAATACATGAAGAAATTCTCCACATCGCTAGCCATCCTTGAAATGCAAATTAAAACTACACTTAGATAGCATCTCACCACAGAAAGAATGGTTATGATAAAGAAATGAACCAACAACAAATGTTGGAGAGGCTGTGGAGAAAAAGGAACACTTCTCCGCTGCTCATGGGTATGAAGATCGTTGCAAATGTTATGGAAAGCAGTGTGGAGACTCCTTTAAAAATTAGGCCTGGAAATCCCATTCAATCCAGCAGTCCCTCTATTGGGAATTTTCCCAGAAGAACTGAAAACATCATATCATAGTGATGTTTGTCACAGCACAATTTGTGATAGCCAAATCTTGGAAACAATCAAAATGCCCATCATCTGAAGAATGGTTGAAAAAGATGTGGTATTTTTATACAATGGAATATTACTCAGCTATAAAGAATGATGAATTAGAAGACTTCATATATAAGTGGATATATCTTGAATATATACTTATAAGTGAAATAAACAAGACCTACTCGGGCGTGGTGGCGCACGCCTGTAATCCCAGCACTTGGGAGGCTGAGGCAGGAGGATCGGTGTGAGTTCAAGACCAGCCTGGGCTACAAAAGTGAGTTCAAGGCCAGCCTGAACTGCATAGTGAGACCCTGTCTCAAAAAAGCAAAAAAAAAAAAAAAAGAAAGAAAGAAACAAGACCTACATATGTAAATATCATATAGTCTCCCTAGTGCAAGAACACGAAAGAAGAAATAAAAATGGAAAGGCATAAACAGCTGAATGGAAACCAAGACCTTAAAATTTTAACAAGGAAGAGACAGCAAGCAGAAAAGTTAGGAAACATGGCAGGGGCAAGACCATGCACTTATATACACAGGATGAATTAGATGGTCCTAAGAATCTCCAACAGGTTTTTGACACTCAGAGTAGCAATGTGTAAGACTAAAACCATGCTTGGAATGCCTGTCATCCTGGTCTTTTAAATGCATACTGCTTCTAATGTAATTTCAATTATTGCTATACTCTCTCTCAAGTAAGTGGTTGTTTTAAAAGAACACATAAAAGGATAATTAAAGAGAATATTAGAGAAGGAGAAATGCCATATAGTTGACCTGTTACAATTTTGTATATGCTTAGATTTATAAATTTCTATATAAAAATGTGTAACAATTTTTTATCACAATATACAGGGATTTATTATACTATCAAAGATTGATGGAAAATACTGGTTCCGAATTAAGTCTAAGGCACTTTGTATTCCAAAAGACAGTGATGTTAAGCTCAAGTAACCATGTTTTACAGTAACAGTATCACTAAGCTTCTCTTCTGGAGGAATAAAAACTTAAGTTTGCAAACCAAAAATTCAGAGACAAAGAAGGGCTTCAAGGATAGCCAGTGTTCTGGCCCTAGTCCTTCAAGGTCAGGGAGGACTCTGGACATCAGAGTACCTGTACTGTAATGTCCCATAACTCACTGGTGTCCCAAATTTTCTGTTCAAGGAGATCATAGGGCCACAGAGGAAAGGGATCAGTGATGTATATTGTGCCTAAGGAGAGTCACCTTGAGAGAAAACATTCTCTCAGGCTTTCACAGAGAGCAAACTGATCAAGTAAGGGCCATGACTCATCCAGACAGCCGACACTGACAAGTTCTACAAAACACTGTACATGGTTTCAAGGTAAATCCTGAGGGGATCTGACTGACTTTGTCAGATACAAAAGTTACATTTTTTGTTATATAGGTCTTCCTTTATCTTGGTCTTAACCATCCAGCAAAAGTCTAACCATGAGGTATAAAAAGTAAAGCCGTTTTTAATATGCTGAGCACATTAAAAGCTGGGCGTGGTGGCACACGCCTGTAATCCCAGCACTTGGGAGGCTGAAGCAGGAGGATCAGTGCAAGTTCGAGACCAGCATGGGCTACAAAAGTGAGTTTAAGGCCAGCTTGAACCGCATAGCAAGACCCTGTCTCAAAAAGACAAAAAAAAAAAAAACATTAAAAAAAAGCAGTATTTTAAAAATATATATATATATGTGAGCAATATTTTTAAAATGTGAATTGTTAATGAAGAAAGATAAACAGAAGTCTAGAAAAACACCATTAAATAGGTTAAAAAATTAAGTAGGACACATTATTTGATATAGCTTCTTAGGCACTTTATTAATGAGAAATAAAATCATTATTTATAAAACTGTTAAAAATTATTACTCACCAGTTCTTCAAGTTTAAAGTCCTTAGAAGTATTTTTATTTTTAAGTTTATTCAGTAAGTACTTACACAATTCTTTCAATCTAAGATACCCATAAATAAATGTATAAATAATTTCCTATATTGAGTTCTGATTTTATTTATAAAAAATCACATTCTTTCACTAAATATCAAAAGTATGTTTAAGTTTAAATATTTTACATTTGCTCCTCAGGCTGCCATGCCAGCCCCACCCCTGGGGCCTGATGAGAGAGGACTGAGACTGGATGTGGTGGCGCCTGCCTGTCATCCCGGCACTTAGGAGGCTGAAAAACAGGAGAATCACTGTGAGTGTGATCTGTGTAGTGAGGCTCTGTAGACCCCGTACTAAATACATAATAAAGAATGAAGGAAAGAAATAGCATTTTAGATTTTAAACATATACTTCAAAATTTTTGTTTACCAATAATCAGAGCTTTAAGCAAAATTGCTCTTAACTAGTGCTTTCTTTCTTTTTTAAAAATCATTTTATTTATTTATTCATTTGGCCCAGGGTCTCCTACACAGCCTGGACTCAGTGATGCTCCTCTCTCAGCCTCCCCAGTGCTGGGATTACAGGCATGCACCACCAAGCCTGGTTTTGGTGGCCAGCAATGGTGAGCTGGGGGTTCCAGGGCCAGCATGGCATGTGGTACCACGGATCGAACATGGGCCCTTGCCCTTGCCAGGTAGGTGCTTAGACTGCTAAACTATGTCCCCAGCCCCTCAACTAGTGCTTTCTGAAAAGCCCACAAATAAAATACTTTATGCAGCACATGCCTCTTCTTACACTATTTCACTGCCTTTTTGTTTTGTTTTGAATAGATTTCTGAGTTTTATTGAGATCTTACACGAACATGAAATTGGAAATACAGTCATATCAAAGAACAAATTGTTACGGCTTTGACGTTTAAGCCAAAAAATTTTATAGGGCAGATTTCAAAAAGGTTGTGAAGTTATAACAATTTAAAAACACAATTAACCTACTTCCAGGAATGCAAAACATACAGTCATCGGTTATTTTCAATACAAGAAAACCTAAATTTGTTTGCTTTGCCCTAGTGGTTCGCTGCCTCTTGTTAGACTCCTCCCGTGGGGAGTCCGCCAGCATCACTTTAAGTCTCACCCCATTCAGAATCTTCCCATGCAAAGTGGAAATGACGTCGTTGGCGCTCACCCTGTCTGCGAACTTGGCGTGCCCCACGTTTTTTCCGGACACGAGGTAAGCTTCGATCAGGTTACCAAAACGACTGAAACAATTGAAACAGGTAGTACCGCTGCTCAGCTCTCGCAGGTGGGCTCCACTCTCCAGGCATCTCCCACCTGCTCTGACGCCCACGGTCGCCTCGTGCCAGCCTCACCCCTGGGTGTCTCCTCTCTCCTTCACTCTCACACAGGTCTCTTCCCTCATTCAGGGCAGAGCCAT
>PVJA010042834.1:0-17090 GCA_004027025.1 Myocastor coypus | reverse complement strand
AAAAAAAAAAAAAAAAAAAAAAAAAAAAAAGACAAAATACATACATACATACATACATACATACATAAAAATTTAAAAAAATATATAGAACAGAGAGATTTCGGGATGTGGCCCGTGTGAAGTCCTTGAGTTCAGTCCTCAGTACCACAAAATGAAAGAGAGAGAGCCAGACAGACAGATAAACAGACAGACGAACAGACAGAGACAAAGCAAGATGGAAAAAGAGGGAGAAAGGGAGAGAGAGAGATAGACTGACTCCAGGACTGATGGAAGAAGGAACTTTCATCCCCGATTTTCTACTTTTTCCCAGTGATTAAAATCCAGAGAGTCAGGCATGGTGGCACATGCCTGTAATCCCAGCACTTGGGAGGCTGAGGCAGGAGGATTGGCGTGAGTTCGAGACCAACCCCGGGCTACAAAAGTGAGTTCAACGCCAGACCGAACTGCATAGAGAGACCCTGTCTCAAAAAGACAAAAAACAAGACAAAACAAAGAAAATCCAGAGAGAAAAGGGTAATTGTCTGTCTTTTGCTTTCCTTTGACCAGCAGTAGAGAGGACATTTTCATTCTCACAGAACATTTTCACTATTTTTATTGCTTCCTACTTTCAGCGCTGGGTAGGAACTGCCTCACACCATGCCTGTTTATTTCACTAGAGCAGAGGATATGGGTGGGTGTTTGATGTCCTTTAGAAAATCTTTAGATTCTACTGAAGTTTTTTTTTTTTTTTTTTTTTTTGTCTTTTTGAGACAGGGTCTCCATTTGCAGCTCAGGTTGGCCTTGAACTCACTTTTGTAGCCCAGGCTGATTCTACTTAAGCTTTGGTAATGAACTTGCTCATGAGATGAGGGCT
Organism: Myocastor coypus; assembly: GCA_004027025.1. Lineage (NCBI taxonomy): Eukaryota > Metazoa > Chordata > Mammalia > Rodentia > Myocastoridae > Myocastor > Myocastor coypus. Next base: position 16,237 of record PVJA010042834.1, on the reverse strand, counting down.
GAGTGCTGAGTGGGCCTATCTGAAAATGAAAGCATGCGTGCAAAACCAAAGTCAAGCTTCATGTGTGTGCGTGCTTGGGTGCACGCGTGCATGTGTGTGTGTCTGTGTGTCTGTGTACAAAACTCCTCCTCCTGTTTCCCACCAGCTGTGTCCACCTTCGCCCCTAAACCCAAAGCCTGTGCTATGGTTGCCAACACAGTCACCCAGTAATCAGCAACCCAGGAAAGGAAAAGTGCAACTTCTGGCCTGTAAGCTTCTTAAAATTTCTACTAATGTCTATATGGGTGATGCACCATTTATAAATAATAACAAGAAGACAACAAGAAGACAAAAGCTTTTCCTGTAAATTCAATTACAGCTAGTCTATTCTCACAGAATGTTTTCATTGTGTTCTGCTGACCTCCTGTCGCTAAAGCTACGCTACAGCCTGCAGATTGATGAGTATGCATTTGACATGAATATTGGCTACTATTCCAGTTTATAATAATGAACGCGAAGCAAAGAAGACACACTTATCAGTGCTGCCAGCGATTTCTTAGCAGACAGTAGATTTGGAACACGGGGAGGGTAGTGTTTGCGTCTTTATGCTTCGCAGCATAAGGGTGGCAGACCAGAGACCCATTAAAGTCCAGTTGATGTTAGTAGCACATTCTCTTTTGTTTTCCAATCTAGCCCAGAAGCTAATAAACCCATACTGTTAAACATAATATAGTAGTAATAATGATGATGATAAAAACAGGCTTTTGGGGCTAGGGAGATAGCTCAGCAGGATAAGCTCTTGCCTGGCAAGTGCAAGGGTTTGAGTTCAATCCCCAGTTCCACAGGGGGGGAAAAAAAAAACAGAAAAAAAAGAATAGGCTTTTGCTTGTTTAGAGGTAATAAAATCTGATTGGAATGCAAGCACGCTCATTTGTCTATGTATTTATTGTCTTGGACTGCTTTTGTGCAACAATAGGATTGCATAGTAGTGCCCAAGTATGACCCAGAAGGCCATAAAATATTAACCCCCTGGTCTTCTGTAGTAAAAGTCTGTTAGCCTCTGATCTAGAAAATCAACAACAACAAAAAAGACCTGACCTGTAGCAGTTGCTGATTGCTATGATGTAAATACTCCTGTACTGGCAGCTGTCACACTACCAATGTGACATCACTGGTGCTGCAGTAGGGAGGAGACACTCAGGGGCACAGGGTGGCTGCCATGTCCACCACCAAGCTGACGCAATTAAGCTCAGAGCTTGGAAACATGAAAAATAGTAAACACGGTGAATACAGCAGAGATGAGTTGGGGGATGGTACCGCCTCTCTTTTGGTACCAGGGACTGAACTTGGAATCTTGAGCTTGCCAGGCAGGTGTTTACGCTGCTGAGCTATCCCCCCAGCCTGACTGTGGTTTCTTTGTTTGTTTTGTTTTGTCTTTTTGAGACAGGGTCTCGCTATGCAGTTCAGGCTGGCCTTGAGCTCACTTTTTGTAGCCCAGGCTGGTCTCGAACTCGCACCAATCCTCCTGCGTCAGCCTCCCGAGTGCTGGGATTACAGGTGTGAGCCACTACTCCCGGCTCATCTTTGCTTTTTATTTGATTTATTTTATTGCAAATGTATGTGGTTTAATTTTTGTATATATGAGGCATGATAAAAATCATGCATTTAAATGTGTAAATTGCACTGTGGTAAAAGGCCCCTGGCCATTAAGCTCCCTGGAGTCTCCTCCTCCCTCATGCAGAACATGCTCACCCGACCGTTCTTGCCACTCTCTGAAGCTGTTCTGGCAGAGCCCTTGGCACATTCCTGTCATCCTGCCATGGCTGTGGCGGTGTCATGAATTGATTTAAAACACTGGCCTTTCCTGCTCATTTTGAATTTGAGAAAGAGTGGGAAGTGACACAGAGCTAGATCCTGTCAATAAGCTGGTTGGGGATGTACTGTACTGATTGTCTGTGCCTGCCTGTCCATTGGATGGCACTCAGTGACAATCTTCACCATTAGCATACCACATCTAGACACTCCAGAGAGAGGAGCTCCAGAACGCCTCAGAACGTGGAAAGAACTCCTGCATGGTGGCTCAGGCCTGTGACTCCAGCACTCAGGAAGCTGAGGCAGAAGCATCACTAGGGGCTCCAGGCAAGGCCAGACTGCATAGTGAGTTCAAGGCCAGCCTGGACTACAAGGCAAGACCATGTCTCAAAAGAAAAAGTCGAGAACAATTAATAATAAGATAAACATGTTCAGGGGAGAGGGTCTGAAAAAGATTACTGGCAATGTGTCCTTTTTTTTTTTTTTTTTCTGGAACTGGGAATCGAACTCAGGACCCTGCACTTGCCAGGCAAGTGCTTATTGTACTGAGCTATCTCCCTGGCCCTGGCAATGTCTTTTACTGTAATTTCTATTTGTCTTATTTATTTATTTATTTATTTGTTTATTTATTTATTTATTTTTTGTCTTTTTGAGACAGGGTCTCAGTATGCAGCTCAGGCTGGCCTTGAGCTCACTTTTGTAGCCCAGGCTGGTCTTGAACTCACACCGATCCTCCTGCCTCAGCCTCTTGAGTGCTGGGATTACTGGCGTGCGCCACCACACCCGGCTTTTTTTGTCTTTTTTAGACAGGGTCTTGCTATGCAGTTCAGGCTGGCCTTGAGCTCACTTTTGTAGCCCAGGCTGGTCTCACACTCACACTGATCCTCCTGCCTCAGCCTCCCAAGTGCTGGGACTACAGGCGCATGTGCCACCACGCTCAGCTTACTCTAATAATTTTTAAGAATGTAAGCATTTGCTATGTTCTCTGATCTCTACTAGTACACTCAGGTCTCCTGGTGGCCCTGGCACGCCCCTACCATATGACAAGTGACTCCCACTTCTCCCCAGTGGCCACCTGCAGTCACTCCTCAGGGATGACAATTCCCTCCCTGGGACCTGCATCCCATCCCCCTCCCTCCTCACTGCTGCTACTGCTGCTGCTGCTGCTATTGGGGCGTTGGCCATCTTTGTCTCTTATCTGGACTGTCACAATCAGGTCCTAGACCAGTCCTTGTGCCAGGGAGGGCTGAGCTTTCTGTTCAGTCTTCCACATTACGCTGTGTGCTGGACTCAACCGAGAGGTTTGTTTACTAGCCAGTCCCAGTTCAGAGCCCTGAGTTCTGTCTTTCCTACAAGCTCCAGCACGCGCTGGTGCAGCCCACACCTCACGTGCAAGGCCAGCCCACTGCCACCAAGCACTCTGAAAACACACGACTCCAACCCTCTCACTCCTCTGTGTCAAACTAGGTTATGGTTTTCAACATGTAACCGGTCATTTCTCAGCTGAGTGCTTTATTCATAATTTATATGATTATTTCGTTCCAACATAAAATTTTGTAATCAAAACTAAAAGAACAGTCGACAATCAATATCTACTACGTCCCACCATGATCCCACTACTGCCCGCGACCTGCCCCGGCGCCTGTCTATTACTTCCCCCACTTCCTGAGGGCGCCTTCTCCCTCCCACGGCTGCGTGGGGCAGCTTTCTGGTCTCTTGGGCACAGCCCGGTGGTGGCCTCTTCCAGGAAGCCTCTTCAGACCTCTCGGGTGAGAACCGTGAGAACAGAGCGCACCGCCCTCTTGCAGTACCGCCGTCACCACTTCCCACGGCGGCTGATATGACTTTCTCTCGCATGACCCTCGGCCAGCCCAACTGCGTGAACGTACTCTGACCTCCAGGCAAAAGTCAATGTCATTCCCCAGCAATGAGTAAAAAATAACCGAGGGCCAGCGGGATGGCTCAGCGGACAAAAGCGTCTGCTTAGGGAAGCTCCCCAGGGCAGGCTGAGCCCGCCATTAAAAAAAAAAAGTAACTGAAACAATTCAATAGAATTGAGACCAGGGGCCCGGCGAGATGGCTCAGCGGTCTAAAGCGCCTGCTTGGGACAGCTTAAGAGGCTGCAGGGACTGCAGTTCGACCCCCAGCACCACGTGCTGCGCCAGCCCTGCACTCGGAGCGGGCTAAACCGGCCATAAAAATGAGTGAATAGGGGCCCGTCGCGATGGCTCAGTGGTCTAAAGTCCCTGCTTGGGGAAGCTTGGGCAGCTTCAGGGACCACGGTTCAATCCCCGGCACCACATGCTGTGCCAGACCTGCCCTCGGGGCGGGCTGAGCTGGCCATAAAAATGAGTGAATAAACAAACAAAGGTTCTGAAACAAGAAAAAAATAATAAATAAAATAAAATAAAAATGAGTGAATAAACAAAGGTTCTGAAATAAGAAAAAAATGAATAAAATTAAAAAAAAAAAAAAGAATTGAGACCAGCTATTAGTTGATTCCAAAATATGATTGGAACATCATTACAGCAGTACTTTTTGTGAGATAACTTATGAAAACATGAGTAAACGCACATTTCTCTGCCTGTATGTTTTTTAAGCCTGGCTGTTCCCCTTGCAGATGAGCTTCAAGGGTGGAAATTCATCATCTTTTTGGCATCATCTATAGCCATGGGGAATCTTCACTAACTCTTGGTTTCGGTTTCTTTAAAGTGGAGCCCGAACATTAGGAAAATTGTAACGCATCCTTAGAGATGTTTCCCCTGGCTCCTACAGTTAGGAAAGTCACCCACGCGTAATTTAACGGCATTGTTTAAAAACAACCTACCTGGGGCGGGGGACATAGCTCCATGGCACAAGTGCCTGCCCAGCAAGTGCAAGGTCATGAGTTCAAACCCCAGTCCCGCAAAAAAAAATAAAAGAAAAATAAAAAATAAAAACAACCTACCATTATCAAATCTACCAAAGCATATAATTTAGTTGTAGCTGTTGTTCTGGCAGTTTTAAAATTTCATTCTGGAGTAAGCTTAGACGTACAGGTCAGCGGCAAAGAGAGCCCAGAGAGTTCCTCAACAACCCCCCTCCCAGGCGTTAATATCTGTGTCATTACAGCACATGTGTCAAACCTAAGCCACTAACATTGGTCCATTATTATTAACTCCAGCCTTCCTTTGGACTTCGCTACTTTGTCCATTGTCCTCTCTGTCCCAGGATCTAATTCAGGGTGCCTTGCTGTATTTGGTTGTCATTTTTCTCTGTTTTTCCTAATATTGACACTGAGCACAGCCGGGCGTGGTGGCACATGCCTGTAATCCCAGCACTTGGGAGGCTGAGGCAGGAGGATCGTTGTGAGTTTGAGACCAGCCTGGGTTACAAAAGTGAGCTCAAAGCCAGCCTGAACTGCACAATGAGACCCTGTCTCAAAAAGCAAAAAAACAAAAACAAAAAAAACAAACAGACACTGAGCACAGGCCAGATGCGCTGCAGAACGTCTCCCGGGAAGAGCTTCCTGGATGCTTCGCTCCAGAGAAGACGAGATTTAGAGATTTTTGGAAAGAACACAGCAAAGTACCCTTCTCAGGCACGAAGTATCGACTTGGGTCCCTTTGGACAGTGGCATTTCTGTAGTTGGCTTTCAGAAAAAACACAATAGATTCTTTCCAGAAGTCACATTTATAGGTTTACATGTGCTTTGACTGGGTAGTGTGATGTGAAATACAAATATACATGGTGCAGGGGCTGGAGAGATAGCTCCATGGAAGAAGTGCCTGCCTGCCAAGTGCAAGGTCATGAGTTTGAACCCCGGTCCCTGCAAACAAAAAAGAAAAACAAACACATGGTGCACACAGGACTGGGTGCCCACGCAGTCGTCAGTGTGGGTGCTGCCTGGGGAACACAGAGTTTGGGAGCCTGGGCATCAGCTTGAGGGGGCACCGAGCAGTGGGTTTCCTGGTGGATTGGGAAGCAGTGGCTACTTCTGGGTCAAAGCTCACTGAGGGACTTGATGGCCATTTACACTAGCGGTAGAGAGTATGAATGCCTCCCTGCAGCCAGTGGAGGTGGAAGAAGAGTCTCCTCCCCTCCTTCCCCAGGAGCCACAGCTTACCGGGGTCAGGTCTTCCTGTGTTATCGGTGAGTCTCACTTCTCAGCGCAGCGCTTGGATGCAGTGGGAGCTCGTCACACGCTATTGAATGAATAAACAGAGACAAGCTCAGGTTTGTGTCCAGCAGGGTCCAGGCAGGAGACAGAAGCCACATTCATCCTTTGAGGGAGGATTTGGCTGTTCGTGAGGCATAGATTTCCTGGCTGGTTCACAGGGAGAAGACTGTGGTAACACTAAAGTGTCACAGAGGCAGTAACTCTAGGAAGCAGCGATCACCTCTAGGGCCTGGGTGACAGGAAGAGGCTGAGACTATTAAATCTCAGGTGTTTAGAGAAAGGGCAGAAAGCTGAAACCAGGGGGCTGTGGAGATAGCTCCATGGCACAAGTGCCTACCTGGCAAGTGCAAGGTCATGAGTTCAATCCCTAGTCCAGCCAAAAGAAAAAAAAGGAAACTGAAACCAGACATGGAAAAGGGCGCACGACATCAGAGCTAATCTCTCAAAGGCAGTGTGATGAGGCTGGTCCGCAGGTGCTGAGAAGCCTACAAACTGGACTCAGCTGTGGCCGGAGGAAGGCAGTGACACTGCTCCGAGCCTGCCTGGCGCCTCTCATGGGAGCAGAGTATCACAGGGAGGACCACGGGCTTCCCATTGGGTGACAGTGTCTCTCCAGCATCCCCCATGCAGGCAGGGCATACAAGGGCCCAACTGCAAAGTAGCACTGTGTTCTGTGGACAGCTGGCCCCACAGCCACTTGGCAGAGTGCAGAGAGGCGGTTCTGGGGCTGAGACACGATAGCCCCGGATACTGGTCAGCTTTTCTGTCACTGGGCCACTGTAGGAGTCCCTTCCAGTTCTTGTCTTGATCCAAGAAGTCAGTATTTGTAATCCCAAAAATATGTTACTGGAATCCCTTCAAGTTAATTGCAACTACCACTCCCAGTGCAACCCACAGCAAAAGTAAAGACACTAAAACATATTTATAATTACTGGGGAGACAGGGGCCCCAAGTCCAGCCTTAAAGATGGCTTTCCAGGACAAAGATCATGACCCAAGGCTGCACCTGGGTTTTATTGAGTGGAGGAGTGTCTTGAAGAGGAATGACTGAAAATTGGGGGAGGTAGGTGAGTCCTGTGAGCTAGGGTAGGTGGGGGGGCCTACATTTACCTCTGCCATATACAGAGAGGATATGCAGGGAGAATAATCTGCATAATGCTACTGAGATAGTAGCTAATGTTTTGGGCAGTCTGGTGCTTCAGCTTTGATGCAGTCTTTTGTTAATTTTTTTGGTGGGACCGGGGTTCGAACTCACAACCTGGCACTTACCAGGCAGACACCTGAGCCACAGAGCTATCTCGCCAGCCCCTTGATGGAGTCTTTCAAGCCCCAGGAAGTCATAGCCTCTGTCTCCAGGCTCAATTCCAGCTGGCAGCTTGGAGCAGTAGCTCTTTGTCCTGTATCCACCTGGCTCCCATTAAGGAGCTGCAGGTGTAGGTTATCAGGGAAACATGCATGTCACCTTTAAAGACTATCACCAGCACCTGAGCTAGACTAATATACATTGCTTAAAGCCAATTGAAAGGATAAACAGAAGTCCTAGCTGGCTCTGTACATATCGATACAAGGAAATAGGGTCAGGCTTAGTCAAATAGAGACAGCCGCTCTTCCTTCAAGGAGAACTGCTCAGGCAGGCCTCCACAGGCCACAATACACGACACCTCCAGTTAAAGGAAGAGGAGTTTTACATTGTGCCAGAATGCTCAACAGAGCAAAGCTTCTCAGTTCACAGTGGTTGGGAACAGAACAGAGGAAGTATCAAGAGAGGAGGGGGCCAGGGAACACACATAGCACCCCAAGTCACCCCAAGCACCCCCAAACATGCTTTACTAAGCCCTTAGGCAGCTCCCGAGCCAGTGAAGTCACACAAGCGTAATCAGCAGGCTAGGGGCCGGCCCAGGCCCAGTGCGGACCACCAGCCTTGCTAGCGCACCGTCTCAGTGCATCTGGCTCTTAGTGCCTACGGCGCTGCAGGGCACAGGCCGCCCCACTTTTGCTTTGCCTAGGCCACTGTCTCAGTCACTCTTCTCTCCTTGATGGGGCAAATACCTGACACTCAAAATGAGGGAAGGAAAGGTTTATTTAGCTCACAGTTACTGGAGGTGTCAGCCCATGTTCAGCTGGCTCCAGCGCAGAGTGGCACATGGCAGAAAACGACCTTTCATGGCAGCAAGGAAGAGCAAGAGCAAAGGGAGGAATAGCAGCAGCTCAAGCAGATGACTTCCCTTACATTGAAATGCAAATCAGCCACCCCAGGGGAGGCGCAACACCCACACCCACGATACTCAATCACAAATTCCGGAGGCGGCCCCAGGACTGCATGAGGCTCTGGGGGGACATCTATACACAAACCATAACAGCCACCTTGAGCAAAGAGGAACTGTCTTGGGCCACATATAAAATAGATCACATGAAGCCGGGTGTGGTGGTGCACACCTGTAATCCCAGCACTCGGGAGGCTGAGGCAGGAGGATTGGTGCGAGTTCGAGACCAGCCTGGGCTACAAAAGTGAGCTCAAGGCCAGCCTCAACTGCATAGCGAGACCCTGTCTCAAAAAGAAAAAAAAAAAAAAAAGACAAAAAATAAAATAGATCAGGGGCCCGGCGGGATGGCTCAGTGATCTAAAGCACCTGCTTAGGGAAGCTTGGGCGGTTTCAGGGACTGCGGTTCGATTCCCGGCACCACATGCTGCGCCAGCCCTGTCCTCGGGACGGGCTGAGCCAGCCATGAAAATGAGTGAATAAACAAATAAGGGTTCTGAAACAAGAAAAAAATAATAAATAATAAATTAAAAATAAAACAAAATAAAATAGATCACATGGTTCATATATACCAATAACAAACCTTCCTTTTGAAAGTGTTTTCCTGTGTACCACCTAATAGTAGCAGAGTTGCATATGTGGTCCTCACGATGTCACAGGCAAACAATCATTCCATGCCTTTTTGTGCTACCTGTACCATGGCTGCTAAAAATGGCTTTGAATCCATTAAATTACTTTATGAAATAGCACAAGCTCAAGTTTAAACATTGAATAAGATACCTTGCCAGCCCTGTTTAGTAACAATAAACACTTGTCTTTCTAGACACATGTACATGTAGGTAGGGTAGAACACCGTTGGCTTTTTTTTTTTTTTTTAAGACAAGGTCTCACTATGCAGTTGAGGCTGGCCTTGAGCTCACTTTTGTAGCCCAGGCTGGTCTTGAACTTGCACTGATCCTCCTGCCTCAGCCTCTCAAGTGCTGAGATCACAGGCATGTGCCACCACACCCAGCCCTACTGCTGACATTTTAATCATCAACTCTTCCAAGTCCATGAAATATCTGATATGCTTGGGGTTCCAACAGTCTAACTACTGGGTGGGTGCAGGAGGCAGAGCCAGCCCTGTCCTGGGCCTCTGCTGCCTTTTATTTTTGCCTACCCAGTGTAGTCTGTCACCACCCAATAGAGCCATGGGAAATATCATTAAAATTACATGATGGGAAAGGTTTACAATCTCATGTGGTTGCTTGACTAGCTATCCGTGGTCTCATGTGGTCTGTGGACTTCTCCCGTAGGGCCCTAGCTTCTACTTCTTGATTCCCTTCCTTGTTGGTGTCTTGGAAAGTCCCTAGATATGTCCCATAGGGACAGCCTCACAGTGCAGTTTCCAAAGTTGCCCTTCTTTCCAGGCCAGCGAGCAGGGCTTCCTGATGAGTGTGGCCAAGGAGATTCTGGCGTCATTCTGATACAGGGAGAAAAAAATCGCTCCTGGGTGGATGACCTCCAAAATGATACAAGGGAAAAATGATCCCCAACCTGCAAAGCACCCGGGATGAGTTTGTGTTTGCTAAAACCGAAGAACAAATTTTAGGAACAAAGGGAGGTAATGAGCAGAATAGATTTATCGAGGGAAAGGAAGCTCCTGGGGGAGAGAGGAACAAGAGGGAGGCTCCGAGCAGGTGGGTTCCCCCTCCCAAGCTGTCCTTCCAGGGACTTTTATAGAGGAATACCACATGGTGAGGCTGGTCTAAGGTTGTGGAGAAGACATGGGAACTCGCTTAGGCGAGTATGAGACAGGACAAAACTGGTCAACCAATGAGATTATAAGCACCATTGCTCAGGTAAAATTATTAAAATCAGGATCCAATGGGAAAGCAAGTCATGTAGCAAACGGGCAAGAATATCACCTATTGGGCTTGAGCTCAACTCTTTCTAGGCTTTTTCAAGGTGATTGATACTTATTTAGCGTATCAATCCCTGATGCCCACCCTTAAGGACATACATAGTTGCTTTTGTTTACTCTTTCTTTTTTTTTGTCTTTTTGAGACAAGGTCTCTCTATGCAGTTCAAGTTGGCCTTGAGCTCACTTTTGTAGCCTGGGCTGGTCTCAAACTTGCACTGATCCTCCTGCCTCAGCCTCCCAAGTGCTGGGATTACAGGTGTGCGCCACCACACCCAGCTATTTTTGTTTACTCTTGTCTTGAGATCTGGCCCATGGCAGGAGTAGCGTCTGTCTCTAGTTGTAAAATCACCTTGTCTTCCATGTCGTCCTTCAGGGCTTGGCCCTGTCTAACTGCCTGCAATATTTCTTTCTTTTTTTTTTTGCAGGACTGGAGTTCAAACTCACAACCTTGTACTTGCCAGGCAGGCACTTGTGCCATGGAGCTATTTCCTCAGCTCCTGCCTATAATATTTCTATCTAATTTAGCTACTTACAGCAATTCCACCCATTAAGAGGTGTTCCCAATATTATCTGGGTTCTGTTTTTGTTTTATTTTTTTTTCTTTTGGTGGTGCTGGAGATTGAACTCAGGACCTTGTGCTTGCCAGGCAAGAACTTATTCTACTGAGCTATCTCCCTGGCCCCTTGGGTTCTGTTCTTAAATGTCGTATACCTCGAGTCCTGTGGACTCTGGACTAAACATGGTTGACTATTCTTTGAATTTCATGCAAAGTTCTTTTCTCCTAAAGAATTGATATACCTCTTTTTCTGGTTAGGTCTGAGGTAGATTTAAGGACAGGTGATTTCAGGCTTCCAAGCTCATGGTAGGAATGTACCTCACTGCTAAACAATTGCCTAGCAAGCACAAGATCTTAGTTTGAGTCTCAGCTCCAAAATACAAAAAAATGAAAACAAAGCCGAGCATGGTGCATGCCTGTAGTACCAGCACTCAAGAGACTGAGGCAGGAGCATCACTGCAAGTTTGAGGCCAGCCTGGCCTACAGAGTGAGTTCAAGGCCTGCCTGAATTACAAACATGAGACCCTTTCACAAAACAAACAAAACCAAATGTTTCCTGAATAATGCCAGAAATAGAATGGTTCAGGTTGATCTATTACTATCTATCCCAAACCCAGAAGCCCTTTCAAACCATGGATCTCCAGACATTTACCTTGCTCGTGAAAACAAAATACAAGTCAACTTGTTCATAAACAGTATAAGACGTATAACTTAATAGATGCAAAATATAAAATATTTTGCAAATATTTCCTTGAGTAGGTTTTTCTTCCTGGACCAGCCTAACCAAGGCTTCCTAACACAAGTCTAGTAGACAGTAGACTGGAGTTTCTTTTCTCTGCTGGTTTATCCAACAGGGAAATACAGAAAACATAGTAGTTCTCCACGGAAACCAGAACTTCCAAATGGAACTAAAAATTAAGGTCATTTTTCTTCAGAAGCTAACATGGCACTGCCAGTACATTGAGTGGAAAGACTTGCAAATGATATGACCGGTCAGTGCTGAGAAAAGGGATGGACAGGGTAAGAGCTTTGGAATAACAGCGCTGAAATCTTGTAGCCGTTTCATCCAAGTGAGTTGCCTTAATGCTGTTCAATAATCTTAACTAACGGTGCGATAGCCTCTGCCTTCCTGTACCAAAATCTCTGGTTTCTTCCTTGGTCTCTGCTGTGACACTCACCAGCTCATTTCCTAAAGTGACCAGCTCAGCCTCCGTCGGAGTTATAAACATTTTACCAATCCTGACCTTAAACATTTTAAATCGTAAAAAGGAGCACCAGTGTGTGGAGCCTGGCGCAAGGCTGTGCTGGCAAGGCTGCTCTGTGTGACGCCCTAATACTAGACACATGACACATGCCATTGTCCGTTTGTCCAGCCCACAGAGTGTACAAGTGTGAAACCTAACAGAAACTGTGGACTCGGGGTGATCAGGGACAGGTCAGTGGCGGCTCGCTGATTGTAGCATGTGCACTTTCCCTTGGGGATTTTCATATCAGGGCAGGCTGTGCATGAGAGCCCTGAACCTGCATATGTAGATATGGCCTACAGGGTCTCACTCATGGTGATCCTCCTGTTTTTAGCCTCTCAAGCACTGGGATTACAGGTACAAGCCACCACACTCAGTCTCAATGGCCATCTCAGTGGGCCTCAGGGGTGGGGCTGGCAAGGCACACTGGGGATCAAACGCTGGTCCCAGTGCCTGCCTAAGCAGGCACTTTAATCTGCTGAGCTATCTGGCCAGGTGGAAAAACAAATTCTTCAAATGTCTTTGCTAAAAATAATGCTTGCTTTGGCCATCCACAATTACTTTTTCTAAGATCCTTATGTCACCTCATTCATTTTTTTTTTTTTTTAAAGACAGGGCTTCAGTATGCAGTTCAGGCTGGCCTTGAGCTCACTTTTGTAGCCCAGGCTGGTCTCGAACTCACACCAATCCTCCTGCCTCAGCCTCCCAGTGTTGGGCTACCTCATCCGATTTTTTCTCTTACACACTTCAGGCCAGTGACACCATGCTAGGAAGGGGATGTCAAAGACAAAAGACTAGATGCGTGTGCATTGTGACGGACAGGCACAGTTTTAGACGGTTGGATGACACAGGGCAGCCTTTCAGGCAGCCTGTAAGGAAAATGCCACAACCCAGATGGCTTAGCCATTTATTTCTGGTAGCTGTAGTGGCTGGAGAGCTCAGGACCAAGGTGTTCACAGATACAGCATGTGGTAAGGCCCAGGCTCCTGGGTTACAGATAGCTTCTGTCTTGCTGGACACAACCTGCTGGCAGGGGACAAAAGGGCTCTCTGGGGTCTGTTTATTTAAAGATATGAATCCCATGCATAAGGGTCTCATCCTTACCATCACTTCCCAAGGCCCTGCCTCCTCATACTATCACAGGGTAATTGTGCGGTTAGGATTTTACCTTATGAATTTGGAAGGTGAGGTGGTGTTGTGGGGGCTGGGTGTGGTAGCGCACGCCTGTAATTCCAGCACTTGGGAGGCTGAGGCAGGAGGATTAGTGTGAGTTCGAGACCAGCCTGGGCTATAAAAGTGAACTCAGGGCCAGCCTGAACTGCACAGTGAGACCCTGTCTCAAAAAAAAAAAAGATTAAAAAAAAAAAAAAAAGATGGTGTTGGGAGTGGCAGGATGGTTCAGTGGTCTAAAGCACCTGCTTAGGAAAGCTTAGGCAGCTTCAGAGACCGTGGTTCGATCCCCAGCACCACATGCTGCGCCAGCCCTGCCCTCAGGGCAGGCTGAGCTGGCCATAAAAGTAAACAAACAAACAAACAAACAAAAGCTCTGAAACAAGAAAATAAAAAAATTCTTTAAAAAAAAAATGCACTTACGGCAGGGCGTGGTGGCTCACGCCTGTAATCCCAGCACTCGGGAGGCTGAGGCAGGAGGATTGGTGCAAGTTCGAGACCAGCCTGGGCTACAAAAGTGAGCTCAAGGCCAGCCTTAACTGCATAATAAGACCCTGCCTCAAAAAGACAAAAAAAAAAAAAAAAAAAAAAAAAAAAAAAAAAAAAAAAAAAAAAAAAAAAAAGCACTTAGTACAGGGTTTGCAGGGTCTCACTCCAAAAATCAGACTCATAGTGATCCTCCTGCTTTCAGACTCCCATAACACCACCATGCCCAATCTCAGTCGCCTTCTCAGTGTGCCCTGGGGGCAGGGCTGGCACAGCATTCTGGGTATCCAATACCGGTCCCTGCCTCTACTGAAGCAGGCGCTTTAGTCTGCTGAGTTCTCTGGCTGGGCTTCACATGATTTCCTTTTAACTGAATGAATGAATGAATGAATGAATGAATGAATGAACTAGAAAAACAAATGGAGAAAAAGAAATGCTGAACCGGTAAACCTGGTCTTTGTAGCGCCTGCCATTTCTATTCCTTGACAGCTCCAATGGGGAGTGTGGCAGCCTGGCACCAGGGCTGCAAACACTGCAGGGGGCTCCTCGGCCTTCTTGCTGCCCGTGCAGGTAGGTCCTTGGTGGGGAACACGAGGTTCAAAGCTGACATTTCCAGCAGCAGCAGTCGGGGCTTCCCTAACCCCAAGAATTTCGGTGACTCTCAGTTAAGGGAGAAGTTGCGCATGAGACCAGGCAGCTCAGACACAGCCACGGAAATGCACCTTGGGGCCCACACGTGGTCGTGGTCTTGCAACGGGAATGCGACACTGATGGTCCTTCATGGGTTCAGATCCCTCTGGCCCTTTGAGCCTGCAGTGTGGTCTGACCAGAGCAGGTGCACCCACAATCCAGCCCACAGGCCAGAAAGGAAAATAAAGTGGGTGTTTTTTGTTTGTTTGGCCTTTTAAGTTGGATTAGTTGTTATAGGTGGAAATGGGGAAATTTCAGATGAAATCTGGATTTCCGGCTTTTTGTGAAAAAGCAGAAGATTTCAGAACAGCTGGCCTGTTTCCTCATGGCCACGAGGGGCAGGGGGTGGGGTGGGGTGGGGTAGCTGCTTTTCTCCCCCTCATCGCTTAAGCCTTTCATTCACAGGCTTGGACACAGGCTCTGCACCCCATTTTTCTGGGCACCCCCCAGCCCCCTACGAAAGGGCACTTCCTGGGAATGGAGCTGGTCTCCGAGGCTTCCTTGTGGGACAGATTCCTGAAGGGATAAAGTTACACTAATGAGCTGTTCTATTTAGCAGAGCTGAAGCTTCCTGGAGCCCCTGGATTATCAGTTTCCAGGGAGAATGTCACAATACTGCGACTGTGTTGGGCGATTTCAAGATACAGGGGTCAGCTTTTATGAATAAGACCAGCTGTTCCTCTAGTCGCGCCAGTCCTGTTGGCCCATCCTAAGTGACAGGGCAATGTCTTCTTTTTCATGTCACGTTGTCAATCTGGATTAAATATCCGAGCAAAGGTAAGTTTCTTCCACATTTATGAGCGATTATCATCAGTTCACTCCATTTCGAGTTCAGGAAATTCTCCTGTGACAAATGGTCTTAGAAACTGGCTGAAATGTGCAACTCGCAGTTATGTGAAATGCGTTTCCCAGTGACATTTCCATTCCAGCTGCCTTCGCATTAACAGAAGAATTATTTATGACTCGGCATTTCTCCAGGACAGCTGCCCGCAGGTCAGAGCATGAACTGGAAATAAAAAGGCCACACTGCTTTCACTTTTCTGAGTCAGCACTGCTGGCAGCGGAGAGACAGAAAGCTCCCAGAGCTTCCTGGGGCCATGCCGGAATGTGCCGGAATGTGACTGACTGGAATGTGCCGGCCACATGACCTTGAATGACTGTCCACACCAGAGATCAACAAATAACTTCTTTTTTTTTTTTTTTTTTTGCTTTTTGAGACAGGGTCTCACTATGCAGTTCAGGCTTTAAGCTCACTTTTGTAGCCCAGGCTGGTCTCGAACTCACATCGATCCTCCTGCCTCAGCCTCCCGAGTGCTGGGATTACAGGCGTGCGCCACCACGCCCGGCTTCAACAAATAACTTCTGTGAGGGATCAGCTGGTGGACATTTCCTTCTTTTTTATTTTATGTATTTGGTGCAGGGTCTCATTACACAGCTCAGACTCACAGTGATCCTTCTGTTTCAGCTTCCCCGGCTCTGGGACTAACAGGAGGGTGGCATTGTACCCAGTCTCAGCGGCAGACTCAGTGTGGTGCCAGCATGAAATGTGGTCCTGGGGAATCAAACCCAGGTCCTTGGGCTTGCCTAGGCAAGTGCTTAGACTGCTGAGCTATCTCCTAGCAGATATTTCTAGCTTGGCTCAGTGTATGTCCCCTGTGGCCGCTCCTTCCCTCCCCAGCTGTTGGAGGGCAGGAACAGTCACTGGGCCGCTGGGTCTGCCTTAGCAATGCGCCTCACACGTGTGCCTTAAGGAACAGGAGTGCATCTCTTATGTTCTGGGAGAGCAAGGTGTCAGCAGGGTTGGTTTCTTCTGAGTCCTCTCTTGTAGACAGCCATCTTCTTCCTGAGTGTTCGCGTGTTCTTCCGTGTGTGTGTGTGTGTGTGTGTGTGTGTTTGTGTGTGTGTCTTCTCCTTGTGTTTGCATGCTGCTGGGGTCAGATTCAAGGCTTCATGCAGGCTGGCCGAGCACTGTCACCCT
>PVJA010042833.1:0-17098 GCA_004027025.1 Myocastor coypus | reverse complement strand
AAGGCCAGCCTGAACTGCATAGTGAGACCCTGTCTCAAAAAGACAAAAAAAAAAAAAAAAAAATTAAAGGAAGTTGAAAGGCACAAGAATTATAATTGTGAGCACAAATCAAACCCACAGGCTGCTGTCACTTGGATAGTGTCTAGGACATGGCATTGGCCCAAGATGATTCTCCTAAACACACAGTGAACATAGGAACAGATTGTTGTAATTGCCCTCCTCCAGGAATGGAGGGCGCTGTCCTCAGGCCTCACCGTTGTTGCCCACCTCTCCCCACCGTGCTGTCTGCTCTGTGGTTCCATGGCCGGCGCTGGCCCTGCTCACCTTTGGAGCCTCCTGCTGGGGCCAAGCTGGTCTCTGGAGCCACTGAGTGGCACAGTTAGAGAATCCCAGGCACTAGTTTGCCAAGAACAATGGAAAATTTGGAGCTAGCAAGGAGTGGAGTCTTAGTAAGCACACATTAAATACTCTTTCAAGAGTGGCCAGGCTGCGGCACCGCCAGCATCGGCGCTGTGCTGTTGGAACAGAGCACAGTGGAAAGTTCACCGGCTTTGGGATCAGACAACCCTGGGTTCCAGGTCCAACTGCAAGTTTGGAAAACGTAGCTCCTGCTTAGGAATTGAAAACTCACCAGACACTAAAAAATTATATGGTCACATTGAGATGACCTAAATAGCATTGCTCCTACTCTACAAGTGGTAACTGGCAAAACAGAGGCTTGACTTCTAGTTTTCAAGCCCAAATGCTATCTTCTATTTATTTTATTAGTTTGCTATAAGGAAACTTAATTTATTATCTCCCAAGAATTAAAATGAAAAAAGTTTAATCAAAAACATAGTGATTACTCAATAAATATAAATAATCTATCTTTATATTTGTTATTTTTTTAAATAATCTATCTTTAAACTGGGATGACACTTCAAGAAATTTGATTACTATCCCAAGGAAGTTAATTGGTTATTCTATTTATTTAGGGAGGAATTATTACTATATGTGCGTATATGTGTATATATTATGTTTAAACTTAAAATAATATACTTACATTTGTATAAAATAATCCAATTTTTTTTCATTTGTGTATTTGGTACAGGGTCTCACAACATAGATGAGACTCATGATCTTCCTGTTTTTAGCCTCCCCAGAACTGAGATTACAGGTGTTCATCACCACAGCCAGAGTCTGTGGCTGTTGCCTAAGCGTGCCCTGGAGGCAGGTCCAGTACTGCACTCAGAACTAGGGATCGAACCCTGGTTCCTGTGCATGTCAGAGCAGGTACTTTGTTCACTGAGTGATCTCACCAGCTCTTAAAATAACCCAATTTTTAAAGGTATCACTAAAGCAAAATTAGCCTGACAAGTATTGATGCCAAGTGATGAGCACTCTAAGAGTTATAACACTATTTGTTCTAGAAATTTTTAAAACAGTATTTTTAATATAACTCTGAAATACTTTTAAATGCTTATAGATAGATAGATAGATAGATAGATAGATAGATAGATAGATAGAGAGAGAGACTTTTTCTCTCAGAGTCTGCACAAACTGGAGATAAACTACATGACTCATCTTGTTTCTCATAAATGAAGCTGATCATTGGATAATAAGATTTCTAAAATGAAGAGCTGTCACATCACCAGACAATGATGGATCTCGGACCACATTTTATTTATTTATTTATTTTTCTTCTTTCAGAACCTTTGTTTGTTTATTCACTCATTTTTATGGCCAGCTCAGCCCACCCAGAGGGTAGTGCTGGCGCAGCATGTGGTGCCAGGGATCAAACTGTGGTCCCTCCAGCTGCCCAAGCTTTCCCAAGCAGGCGCTTTAGACCACTGAGCCATCCCGCCCGGCCCTCAGACCACATTTTAAAATTAACACTTATGCAGCATCAGCAGTGATTCTGCACTGTTCTCAAATCACAGCTGTTTTGGGCAGAAAGTCTATCTGGCTGGATGTAAAGGTAGGTGTTTTCTGCTTCACACACAGAGCATGACCAACTGCAAAGAAGATTCAACTTTTGTAGCCAATAATTCATCTTAAAGATATAAAATATAGGGGATTTTTTTTTCCTTTTGAGGATACTGAGCCAGACAAATAATCTAGAAAACACTAGATGTTACCAAACAAAGAAAAACATGAATTTACAAACTTCCTACTTCATTGTAAGAACTTTAGAACACCACTGTTATGATTTGTGCATAGGTTTCCCCCCAAAGCCTCATGCAGTCGTGTGGGCTCTGGAATTCGTGTTTAACTATTGTGGGTGTGGATGTTGCATCTCCCCTGGGGCAAGTAATTTGCATTTCAATATAAGGAAGGAAGAGAAGTTAGCTGCTTGAGCTGCTGCTAGCTCTCTCCCAGCTCTCTTGCTCTTAGCTGCCACCGTGAAAGGTTGCCCTCTGCCATGTGTTGCTCTGCCTTGGAGGCAGCTGAGTATGGATTGAAACCTCCCATAACTGTGAGCTACATAAACCTTTCCTTCCCTATTTTGAGTGTTGCGCATTTGTCCCAGCAACAAGAGAAGAGTAACTAAGACAACATAGGTTATTTATTCATGAAATTTAATTTAATGTTAATGACTTAAAAATTGGCAGAAAAGCTTCTTGATGAATTCACTAGGAAAATGACTCGTCTTCAATTCTAGTATACAAACATAGGCTGTCATTACATGATAGCATGATACAATATCCATTTTCAATAATAGAAAAACCATTATAAAGTCCTATACATTGAAGTGAAATCAAAGTGGAAATTTTATTTTTTTAACTTACCTATTCATTTGTTACATAGTCTCAGGATACATTTCAGACTCGTAGAGATCCTCCTAGCTCAGCCTCCCCAGCACTGGGATTACAGATGTGCACCATCACACCTGGTTTCAGAACTGGCACAGCATGCCTCTATTTCTGGGACCAGCCTGGCACATGGTACCAGAAACTGAGCCCAAGTCCTTGCACTTGCCAGTCAGGCACTTATACTGCTGAGCTACCTCCCCAGCCCCAAAAGTGGAAATTTTAAATTTCTCATTCCACTAAAATTTTATGTGTTGGGAAAATGTCAAGTAGCTTTTATTCTATTCACAAGCAAAGAATATCTCAAAGGAAAGCAGTGTTACTGACCTGGTTACTATAAACTTCTCATTTACTCAAGCACCAATTTGTTGCTTATGGAAGAGACTCAACCAACTCTGACAAAGAAAAAAAAAAATAGTTGCATCCAATTAAGTAAATATTCAAAGCTCTTTGACAATATAGCCAAGAATCATCCTCTGAAACTCAGACCTGAAGATAGCTTGAGGAGGGCCACTTTGTTCTGAAATATTTTTGATGTGTCATGGCCAGAGGTAACAGTTTTCATTCTCTTTAGCCAATCTCTTTAACAAACATAAAACATGATCCTTAAAAATAAGTTAAACCTAACAAGATATTCATGATCTAGTTTTAATTAAGTTATAACATCCAGATTTTTTTTTCAATTCTGTTATGTCATTTACTCCATCCCCACAACCTGCAACCAAAAAGACAAAAAATAAAAAGAATAGCAGAAAGTGTTCTCAACTTTTAGATAGAAGTTCTGGTTTTCTTCAATCTACTTTTGCACAATGTAGGTCTTCTAACCATTTCCTTATCTACAAAATAATGCTGCTAGGATTAACTCACACATACAATTAAAGGCCTGGATGAAATAAAACTTACAACTGTTCTTTAAATACAAAAGTATTTACTATCAAAGTATGAGCTAACAACATAAGTAAGGACTAGACCTAGAGCGCCTTCTAATTAGCCCTGGGTCTCGGGCTATCTCTGAGAGAAAACTAAAAGAACTGCTCTGTGGGAAAGGAGTTCTGCTAGATGAAATTAACACAAGCAATCAAGCTTGCTTCTTTAGCTTGGGAAAACTTGTTTTAATAAGTGCACCATTAGTATTAGAGGTTTTTCTCTGCATTTCTACCAAGTACAGCTGTTTTCACTTCAGGGTATCGAAACGTTGGGGGTCTTATCTTTGCTCAGAAAGCCAAATGGCAATCATCAATTCATGAGTTAACAGTCATATTTTTAAAATTCAGCCCCAAAGAAAGCTTATTTTCTAGAACTGATTTTTTGGTTTCGTTAGATTTTTCCACAAGCCGATAAGCCCATGTTTTCTTCTCCCATCATATTTTTGTTATTATTATCATCAATAACTTAGTCTCAGAAAAAATGACAATTGAGACCAAAAATAGAAAAAAGGAAAAAAATGATATTGTTCATTGTGAGATATAACAGGAAAGGATTAAAAAGACTAGAAAAAATTGCTTAGAATATGCTTAGCATGCAGCAAGTCAAAAATCATGATTTTTAACATGACTAGATTTGATTATTTTACAAAATTCCTAATTATAAGTCAGAATTTGAGCTGTATCAATTTTCATTAGTTTAATGCAAAATATAAATAAAAATTTAAATATATATCACACATAATTTACCTTAAACAAGAAATTCAGGGCTAATTTTTCTTATTTTATTAACTTCTATTTTCTAATTCACATAAATATTTATAGGAATTAGGCAAGTTTCTTTGAAGCATAACTTGCTACACACAAGCATAGAAGAAGAAAATTTTCACATAGATGCTCTAAAAGTGTGAAGCCCATCTCTACAAGATATTTGAACCACTTTTTATCTGCCTATTTGTATAACAGAATAAGAACATGAATTCTGATAGTTTGGTTCAATCTTTAGGAGAAGGACATTATTGATATCTTTATTAAACACATCCCCTCCCCAAAAAAAGGTGCTATCAGAAATGTATTTGGCAAACTTGATATTGTTCTTGTAGATCACGATGCTTCAGAAGCATGACTTTTCAAGGAGAAAAAAAAAAAAGAAGAAGAAGCATGACTTCTCTGAGGAAACACTAGATCTTGTAACAGAAATATCTTTAAATCTTTTAGATAGCCAGTCCACAGGGAAAGGTTTAAGAAAGGATCAAAGCTTGTCCTTTCAGCTTGAATTATTCCATTACAGCTGAATGTGACATAATTACAAAAGATGTTGGATGTGGAATCTCATCAGGATTATCTGACACTCATCTTTGTTGAAAAAGTCTCCCCAGCTGTTGCTCTGTTCGCCCAAATGTGACAGGAGCACACAGTACAAAAGTATTTGTAAGTGACCACTGCTTGGAGCAAGCCTAGCTTCCTTAGGCCACTGGGAGACTTTCCACAAAAATCGATAGTATAAACAAATAAATAAACAAACAATAAATAAATAACAAACAAAACCAAGTATTCCAACGTAGTTCTTCTTTCATCTACAGAGCAGCTTAAAAAACATTTTCTAGAGAAGCAGCAGCCCAGGGCTTATCTTTTGGCACATTCGTGTTCAGTTCAGCCAGGCTCATTTAGCCATAAACATTTCAATCAGAAATGATCATCTGCACTCCTGTGCGAGTCTGCATCGTCCTCATTTGTTTATACAATCGCATCTTAATTTAGCACTCAACTGTCTTGATGCCTGCTAATGGCTTTACTGGTGGAAATTCTTGTCATGAGGAATGAGTCCAAAAGAGCGTTTACGACCCTGAAAATGAAATAAGCTGAATAAATATTTAATTTCCTACTATGTTTAACAAGTTCTGGCCACTGGTAAATCACATTTGAAATTTTAAAAGGTGCAGTTTTCACAAGCATTTGCCAGTTTCTTTTATTAAATATTACTATAGGAGTTCAATTGCAAAATATAACATCAAACATGAAATGCTGAATAATTACTCATTCCAAAGGATTTGGGAAAAGAAAAAAAAAAATACTTTTCTTTCCTTCCGTGTCATGGATTACATTTTCTTCATACATTATTAATGAAGTTAAACTACTAGTAACATGCCAAATGTGCTGCACAGGAGATTTGTGCCTAATCCAGCACAAAACAGGCCCAGTCACATAATGATAGAAAAAAGAACAAATGTCAACAGTTTCACACTGGGACTAGATTAAGCAGACCGTACTTACTGATTTCTTACGCAGGGATTATCTCACTTTTAGTGCTATGAGAAGGAAGGCCACACTTCTCTTATATTAACACAGAATTGCACCTGAGGAAAAAAAAAATGAAGAAAAGGGCTGCATCCCTTCTCCCTCTCTGTCCCACGGCCACAGAGACTTGATTTATTAAATACCACAGACTTAAACCATTGTTTGGATAATAGGCTATATAAAAATGTCTAATAATGATATACAAGTATTAATGCCTTAGAGATCAAATATAATATTGCTTCTCATTGAACTCTGATTAGATCATGCTTAAAATAACTAGTGTTTACTGTTTACTCTTCTACTTGCTAGGTTTGAAAAGCTCTGTGACTTAGGTCATGGCTGGATTCCTTACAGGCAATATTAATGTTGAAAGAGTTTAAGGATTTTCCCCCCTCTTTAATCTCTAGAGGCTAAGGCTCGAAGTCCTTACGTAAGCAAACCCCCCCTATTGACTTCAGGGAGAATTTAGCAGTTGCATAAATATCTTAGAAGTCGGCTCCAGCCTCCATTATTAGTCTTGTTCAAAAGGTATGCATGCATTGAAATTGTAGTTTTTAAGACTTCGGTTACCCCTAAGGGTCAAATTACATCTACTATCTATGTTGAGATGTCATGCTATGAAATTAAGCAACATAGAAACTAGGGGTACTCATTTATTCATTAAATATTGATACTTCAGAATGTAGACATTCCTGTAACCTGAAAATCTACAGTGGCTGACAGTCACTCCAGAGTGGCACTCCTGTGCCCACAGCCACGACATCTTCCAGTGCTTCTCCAAAACTTGATCCTTTAAAAGCGTTTCCAGAAACTTTACCTTAAAAGGAATTTTATCTTAGGATATACTTGCCTTTGACTTCTAAATTACTTGTTAATTTACCATAACTCTTTCTCCAGTTGCTTAGAACATTGGCTCAGAAGCCAGTCTTTCGGCTAATGAATGAGACATTTATTTATTCAGGGCTTTTTGATTATATGAAAGGAAACAATTGTTCATCATGTTGTTCGTGTACAAATATGAAACAACCACGGTAATGCAAAACTTAAATAGTAAAAGCTTAAAAAGCAAAGTTTTAAAAAGATGTGGCTAAGGTCATTTTGGTTTGCGTTAACTCTACTGTTCTTCAACTAATCACCCAGAATGAAAATAATAGGCTTTTCTCCTTTAAGGAAATCCTAGGAACATTTTTTCAAGTCTTTCCCTGGGGGGGTTCTTTCCCATTAACTTTGATTGGAAGTTTCCCCAGCATGGTTGTTCTTCTTTGGCATTTTACCACATTCCTGAGTCTGGAAGAGCATCGCCCAGAGGCCCATGTGCCAAAAGGCCCAGTCTCCAGTCTGGACAGTTGATGGGAGTGGGCTTAGTGGGAGGTGTTAGGTCATGGGGTGTGCCCTCCAATTGGGCATGGAGACCCTAACCCCTTTGCTTCTTCTCTGTCCCTCCAGCTGCCATGGTGTGAGCAGCTCTCTGTCCCAATGACTCCTCACAGGAATGAGCCACAACCTCATCCCTGGACAGAGGTGACGTGACCGAGCAACACAGACTGAGACCCAGAACACAGCTGAAGTAATCTTCTCCTTTTACATTGCTTCAACTTGGATATTTGTGACAGCAGAAGAATGCTGACGAACATAGTGAGGAGCTCATTTCAAAAAAAAAAAAAAAAATTAGCACAAATCTTGTTTGAAGAACAAGTTACCATAGTACCCGTGGAGTCCTTCGTTACAACAGAATCCACGTAGGTACGCCTGTTCAGAAGGGTGACAGCCTCTCATCAGGATGAGACAATTTTAAAACATAGCCATAATTTATCTCATTTTTATCCGGTAGCACAATTGAGTGTAAATCATTGGGTTTTGCTGATGAATTCCACAAACATTCAAAGAGAATTTTATGACAATTCTCCGTACTCAACTCTTGGAAACATAAGCAGAAGGAACACTTCCTAACTTTCTCTATACTTCTTGAATTCATTCAGCATTAAATGCAAAAACTGGACAAGTGTAATAGAAGGAAAGAGAGCTACAGTATCACTCATTTTAAAAATGTGAAAACTCAAAACAATTCTAAAAATTTATCTTATTATTTATTTTTATGGCCAGCTCAGCCCACCCTGAGGGCAGGGCTGGTGCAGCATGTGGTGCTGGGGATCAAACCACAGTTCCTACAGCCGCCTAAGCTTTCCTAAGCAGGCGCTTTAGACCACTGAGCCATCCTGTCGGGCCTAATTTTAAAAATTTAAATCCAATAATAGATAAAAATAATCATATCCCATTGCCCAGCGGGACAGATTGAAAAGGAATGAATTAATAGTTCCAATGGATGTAATGCTCTTGTGCTGTCTGCACATTCAAGAGTTGACATTTTTCTCCCCATTTAAAGGGAGTTTACAGGCCAACCAAATAGTTTAGCAAACTAAAGCACCTGTTTGGGCAGGTGCAAGGACCAGGGTTTCATGCCATGCTGACCAGCATGCCATGCTGACCTCGCCCCCAGGGCTATGATGAGAGGGTGACTGAGACTAGGCGTGGTGGCCTGTGTCTGTAATCCCAGCTCTCAGGAAGCTAAAAACAGGAGGATCAATATGAGTCAGATCTGTATAGTGAGACCCTGCACTAAATACTTGAAAAATGAATAAACAAAAATAAATAAAGGGAGTTTGTTTTGACCAATGGTATATGAGGGAGGTGGATGTATCAGTCCCAGGCAGAAACGCTAATGCACTTGTGTGTGACTCCTGCTCTCTCCTGGTGGACAGCTTCAGAAAAGCCTGCAGAGACAGGGCTATCACAGTCAGCCTGGAACAGCACCTAGAAATACAGCCGAGCCGCTATAACCACGTGAGTTCCTTTGATTGCCACAGTATCATCCATGCTTAGCAGATTAGGGATACGTGAATGTTTGTAAATAACATAGCGCAGTAGCTCCACGTGCTCTGAAGACTAACAAAATAACAGGGGAGTAAAGGGAAAAGTCTCCTGGCTAATGAGTAGAAAACTGTTCTTGAAATGTGGCTTTGTGAAGAACGGGTCAACTTAGAATGTCAGAGAATGGAAAGGGACAGTTGAGTAGGAGAGGTCTCCAGAGGGTAAAATAAGTGCTGCAGGTAGGAATGGTATATCAGAAGGCATGTGGGAGGCTAGCGTGGAGCCAATAGTGTAGACGCAGCAGTGGCTTGATTGTAGAGGGCTATCATTACAAAAACAGAATCTTGGGTTTGGCTCTGGGCCAATGGAAAGCAACAGAATGTACTATGTATGCTGGCCCCTTCCCATGTGAGAACACAGCAAAGGAGAGCCCCCTTCAGATACCGCAGCTGCGGGTGCCCTGGTAGCCTGCAGAATAGTGAGAAATACCTACTATAGCTCAAGTCCCCAGTGTATGATATTTCATTCTACTCCCCCAAAACTGACTAAGACAAACAGCCTCCTTGCACATCAGCCCTGACTCTCGGTATAAAGCCCTGGGACAGTGGTATATCAGTCACACACTCTCAGCTTCCAAGGGTCTCGAAGGCTGAGAGAAGTTGGAGAAAGAATGCAATAATAAAATTGTATGTGGACAGTGGGGATAAACACAATGCCTTTAAGGAAAAAAAAGCAAAATGGGAGAAGAGAAAATGAACTTTAGAGGGAACAAAGGTTCATATCTGAAATTGGCTCTTCATAGAAAATTATCCTTTGACTCTCCTGCTCTCATGCTCTTTCCTGGCCAGGAAGATGCACTCCACAGCTTCTCCAGCCCTGGGTCCTGTTCCCAAGACTAGCCTGGCTTCACAGCCTTAGTAGTCTGTCCCTTTGGCAATAGTCACCCTAACCTTCTCATTTAACATAGTCTTTTTGTTCAAATTAAATATCCCTGGCAAACAACAATAGCTAGAGGATCTTGTTACTGCACTTCAAAAAGGTCAGCCTGTTATTTATTTTCATTCTGTGATGATATTATGGTAATGTTTATAACTTAAATATGTCTCCACAGGGTGTTCTTCTCTTCTCCATTCACATTTGCCTTTAGTCTGCTCCACCGCGGTTATACCAAGCCCTGAAGGGCCAACCTCATTACGTGAGAGATGCAATTAGCACTGTTTTGATGACCCCTGTGCTCCTCTACAGTGCCTTCTGGCTGACTGTAACTGCCAATACCATGAAGACTCTCCTGCCCCCTGAGCATTTTCCTACCGCCAACTACAAGTTGAGAAACAAAGTCAATGTGAGGTAAAAATTCTGCTTTGTGACACATTTTCCGATGATTTTGCAATTCCCCTTTTAGTCTTCCATACATAATGCTGTGCCATATATTAACCCAACTTCCCTTTAAAGAGAATGTTGAATCTGACAACCCTCACTGAATGTATCATTGTGCTAATGAGGTCAAAGTCTATCTTGAATTCAATTCCCATGCAGTCCAATTAACTTTGATCTGTGTGCTATTACCAAAGGTATCAAAGGAACTATTTTACCCAGGCAGTGCATAGGTGTAGTTCATCAAAAGAAAGACCAGTGAATAATAAGCAGAATACATGACATCCATCACTCTATGAAAAATCTATGTGCATATTTTATTACAAAGCTAATATATGGAGCAAAATGAACAAATATTGTACATGAAGTTGAGCTCATCTCTGTGTCTGCATAGTCATTTGTGAAGATTGAGGAAAGACTCGGAGTCTCCATGAGGAAAGGACGATTGCTTGAAAAGACGGACCATCCCTTTTCACAAATGGACATCAATAAAGGCATTCCTCAAAGTGGAAGTATTAACAGATTTAACTGTTAGAGACAGATTTAACTTGGTATACTGTATCTTTCAGTTATTTGTATGTGTAGAGTACATCTCTTCTATTAAACCAGGCAAAAGTTTAAGTGCACTCTGACTTCAAACTTCTCATACCATCTTTCATGTCTTTAGTGTAGGCTCAGGAAATAAAAATTCCTTTCCATCTTAGCATAAATAAAGCATAACTAAATGAGGTAAAACGGTGTCCAACTATGCTAGCTAGGTATGAGTAAGTTCAAAGACAAGTTTAAAAATGGTATAAAATAGTTTTGTTTTTCTAAAAACAAAAAAAAAAACATATTTTATTAGTTTTTCAATAAATGGAAAGACAAACCAAAGCATCAAATCCACAATTTCCAAGATGATATTGTTAATATATAATTAGAAGTAGATGCATAAATTAATAGAAATAATACTAAGCTATTGCAAAAGCATCAAAATGAGCATATGAGTGACAAAAGTTTGGAACAAAAAATGGGGGCTGGGAAGGTAGCTCAGTGGTCCAAGTGCCTGCCTGGCAACTGTAAGGACATAGGTTTGATCCCCAACAACCTGTAGTGAGACATTATACCAAAAAATTAAAGATTTTTTTTAAAAACTTTGGAAAATGGATATAAAACCAAACAGCAAGATAATTGGAAACTATATTTTTAAATTTTTTATCAGTATTTTAAGAGCAAGAGGTCACCCCAGGAACTTCTTTTAATGAAGTAAATTTTATTTGTCTATGGGAGGAGATATGCAAAGCAACTTCTAGCATTTTTCTAACACCTATATGTTATCAAATAAATTTACCTCACAATGATTATAAAATTCAAAGGAATCAATGGCTCAGGAAGAAAAAGTTAAAGCTTAGTCTCTTTCTAAAGAATAGTTCTCAGGATTAAAGCACATGTTCAGGACTTAAATGTACCTCCCACAAGCTGGGTCTCTCACCTGCTATATTTCTGGCCCAGAAAGAGGACTAAGAGAGAATTCTCAGGGGGCCCTGGAGATAGCTCTCTGCTCTAAGCGTAAGGACTGGGCTCTATCCCTGGCATCACATGCTGTGAGAGCTGCATGGTGAGACCATGTACCAAATACACACATTTAAATTTCAAAGAATAGTAACCATCAGGGAATGTCAAAGATTCTTTAGGGCCTGCAAGATACTCCACCAGCCCCGCCTCCTGTGTGCGCTGAACTGGCCACTAAGACAGGAAGCAGACCATCAAGATATGTCATGGTGGTGTATGCGTGCAATCCTAGTGTTGAGGAGGCTAAAAACAGGAGTATCACTACAAGTCCCAGCTGTGCAAGGAGACTCTTTACTAAATACAATTTTTTAAAAAGTAGAGGGCTGGGGAGATAGCTCAGTGGAATAAGTGCTTGCCTGGCAAGTGCAAGGTACTGAGTTCAATCCCCAGTCCCACAAAAAAAACCCTAAATAAATAAATATAAAAAAATAGGTATATAAAAACAATGCTTAATTAGACTACATTTCACTGAGCCCTAAATGGCTAAACCAGACAAACACCTCTATGTCTCTGCATGGAAAGAGCTTAACAATTGCTACAAAGCCAAGCATGGCTTAGTTATCTATCCACTTTTATATTGGGCAATTAGGTCAGCACCGGTGGCAGAAGGGAGACACCTAAGAAGCCAGGGGCTGGTATAGTCAGAAGCAACAAATGAGGGATGGAAGCCCCAAGGTAGAGACCCACAGGTAGGCAGGGACCTGCTGAAGGCCAACCATGAAGGGCATGGTATTGTGGTTGTATTTCAATGAATGCAACCAAAGTCACAAAAACATTTTAAGCAAGGGAATGAATTGACCTTATGTTCGTATATAAAGATAGCTCTGGACACAGTGCGGATGAGTAGTGAGCATGGGGAATAAGGGGCCAGAGAAGAGACTGCGTGGAAACTGCTAACTTAAGGGAACGTTAAGCAATAGTAGTTTGGGCCAGAGTTGGAACAAGGCAAATGGAAATGTGTAGGTGATATTCGGAGTAAGAGAATGGTGGCCAATTTCTAGACTTCCAGTGGACTTCAAGGCTAATGAAAAATTGGGAGAAAACAGGTTTTATGAATGGTAAAGAATCTGATTTGAAGACTTGGTATGGTGGTGCACGCCTGTAATCCCAGCTCTTGGGAGGCTGTACACAGGCGGATCACTATGAGTCCAATCTAGCAGTAAGGCCCTGCACACCCTGTAGACCCTTCCCCCCACAAAACTTGATTCCGTCTGTGTTAGGCTTACGAGATTTCATGAGTTGCACAAATAGAGATTCCATCAAAGTAGGAAGTCAGGCATAAGAACATCCTAGAGTTCCAAGGACTCTCCAAATAGATGGGGTGCTTAAAGCCATGAGACTAAGTGAGATGGCCTGCGGAGAGACTATAGACACCAAGGGAAAGGGTGTCCAGGGGAAGGGTTGAAGGAACAACAACAGAAAGAGCGGATGGAGGAGGGAGAGCCCGAGTGGTGAAAGAGGCTGTGGCATCGAGAGAGCCAGAAACAGGTTAATCAAGAGGAGAAGATCCCCAGGGACAAACGTCAGCAAGTAGAGCAGCAAATGAAGAAGCACCATGGCTGGCAGAAAGTCAGGGGCCCCTCCACCAGGGCAGCCTCAGGGCGGAGAACCACAGCAGCAGAGCCAGGCTGGAGAAGGCTGAAGAAAGAAGGCAGGAGGAGCAGGCAGGCTGCAAGGGCGCAGGGTTCTCTTTACACAGTGAAGCAAAACGAGAAAAGTGGAATCTTAGTTAAGTTGTTTGCGTTATAGGAGAAAGGAACCAGAAAGGTGGGGGAGTTGGTGGCCTCTCAGTCTCATCAATACGTTGGTTTTCAGAAGCTCTCAGTTCTTCTTCAAGCAAAGTCCTTCTCAGAGGGACACAGGACGCCTCCACAGGCATCTCCTGCGTCTCTCCACACCTTGTTTGTTAACTGGGAGGAACAGTTTATTTGACAAATATCTTAATGAATACTGAAAAATAGTTAACCTATAGTAAGAAACTTTTCTCCTCCAAAATCAGTATGGCCCTACCATATTTTAGCTTAGAAGTAACTCAAAAAGCTAAGAAATAGATAAGAACACCTTTAGTTCAGTGTGAAGTATTAGTTGCCAGGGCTGTCATAGCCAAGTACTACAAAATGGTGACTTGTGAGATTCCACATGTCTCAGCTCTAGAAGTAAGGAGTCCAGGAGCAACTCGTGGTCTTTCTAGGGGTTAGGGGAAGGACTTCGCTCCTAGTGTCTCTATCCTGCTTCCTGTCATTTTCCGACATTTTTCCTCCTGTTGGCTTATGGGTACATGGTCTCCAATCTTCTCCAAAGGGTGTGTTCCCTGACTGCCTCTATCTGATTTCCCATTTATATGGCTGCCAGTCTTATGGGATGAGGGCTTATTCAAGTAATTACAACTTCAACCTTTTTAGGAGAACACGATTTGATTCATAGAATGCAGTAAATTTTAAAAATTTCTTCCCTTTGTTAGCATAAAAGAGGAAATCATTCTCTACAAAATACCTCCAGATGCAAGTAATGTAGTCTTATTTTGAACTCGGTTCTCATGCAGGCAAAACTGCAGAATCTGTATGTGTACCACAGGAGCAAAGCCTCACAGGTACTATAACTAATCATAATCATTTTGTGAATGGTAATTTATAATAATGACTTCTTTAAACATGTGAACAGTTTTTAAAATAAAATACTTAATTTCTATAGGTAATATCAATAGCTTTACAAAATAAAAGAGTTTTTAAACTTTCATAGAATTAGTCTGTATGTCTATTTCAATTTTAGAGTTAAAGACATAAAATTCTACTGCATAGTAAAGAAGAAATGATTTTTTTTCATATTACAATAGTAAATTTTATTTGTTCAAAAGCTCATACTGTAAATGTTAATCCAAGCCTGGGCTTGATTCTGTGGGCTCCTATTAAATATTAAGGAAGAAGCAAACTATAACCTGGGGATGTGGATAAAGGCTAAAGCCACAGAATAGTTTTTAGACTTTTACAGCCTAGAACATGGTAGTCACAGGTAGTCACCTTCTGTATATCACACAGGGTATCTGCACTATTCTGGAGCCGAGCAACCTTCATCCTTCAGCTTCTGGTTGATCACGCTGATCAGTCTCTGAGCCATACATGCCCTTGACCATGACTGACACTGGGTGAATCCTGGATAGATTCTTCAGGATGGACTCAGTAAGTTCAGCCACACTCAAGCCGATGGCCCAGTTGGTGTACCCTTTGACCCTGATGACTTCGTAGGCACTTTCAACCACCATCTTCTGCACCTCCTTCCAGTTCTCACTATCGCTGTCTGTGTCCATTTCTGGATGCAGATCCCAGAGGGAG
The DNA here is from genome assembly GCA_004027025.1 of Myocastor coypus. Taxonomy (NCBI): domain Eukaryota; kingdom Metazoa; phylum Chordata; class Mammalia; order Rodentia; family Myocastoridae; genus Myocastor; species Myocastor coypus. The sequence continues at coordinate 1,966 of PVJA010042833.1, read as the reverse complement.
ACACCTGCTACATTCACCGCACTCCAGACGGACACACTTGAGTTCCCATGCTTGCCCAGAATCCACCTGTGGCAGCTACTAGGATGAATGCCAAGCTTTTCAGCCGTAAGATAGTGAGATCGAGCCGAATCCAGACGGCATCCACTTCCAATCACACAGTGCTTGGTCAACCCACTTAATTTCCAGGTAACATAGGCAAGAATATCCACTGGGTTGGAACCCACAATGATGACGCAGTCACAGCCGTACTTGATGGTCTGAGGAACGATGAACTTGAACATATTCACGTTTCTCTGCACCAAACTGAGGCGACTCTCGCCTTCTTGCTGAAGGACTCTGGCAGTCACTAGCTCAATCTTTGAGTTGGCAGTTACGGAGTAACCTTTATCTGCCACAATTTTAGATGTCTGAAGAAACAAGCTTCCATGCTGCACATCCATCATTTCTCTTTAATCTTCCCAAACACTCATGAGGGTGAATTGATCCCCCTAGAAACTTTCCCAGAATGCTGATAGCACACGGCATACCAACTTGCCCCACATCCGCTATGGTGATCTTGTTTGGCACCCCTGCAGCCTCTTCCACAAGGAAGCCATGAGCTTCACCTTAAGGGTTGCCATTCTACACTTAATTTAATTTACATGCATTGACTGCCAGTGGGTGGTCCATGAGGCTTGGTACCCGGCCTAATGATTGTGAGACTTCTGCTTGGTTTCAAGGGTATCCTTGCGCTGCAGGGAGATAATGAGGCCTGTCTGTGGGATGCGGTTTCCCTGAGGGTCACCAGGCAACTCTGAGAGAGAAAGGTGATATTTTGAACCTGCCTTTAATGTGTTATATATGAACACACCAAGACCAGAAAATAATTCAAATAATAATCCAACACTTGAGATAACTAAGTGGGTCATATTGAACACACTAACATTCCATATAAAACATAGTTACAGGCACACAAGGAGCTGCATTTTTATTTTCTTTTTTTGCAATAAAGCGTAGACTTAAATCTTGAATTAATGAGTAAAAGAAAATTACAGGAAAGTCAAGATCTCTGATCACCAATAAATGTGGTAGCTGAATTCATGTATTATAGTGATCTATCCACACTCATGTTTACAGAAGCACAATTTATAATTCCTGGAAGCCAGCTCTATGTTCTTAGGCAGATGAGAGTACAAAGAAAATGTGATGTTTATGTAGAATAGAGCACTGCTCTGCTATATACAAGGATACAAACTTGAATCCTCTGTAGAAAAATGGATGCATCCTGAGACCATTGTATCAAATGAACACAATACACAGTAAATACCACATGATTTCTTTTATATGAGAAAACAAAACTATAAAGGAAGAGCAAAATGAAATATAGGTAATAGGAAGTAAGGAGATAGACCTTTCTCAGATGGGAAGGGACCAAAGGATGGAAGAAGATAGGATAGAGGATAAGGAACTAGGATATGAACTGAATTAAGATAGATCATGAACATGTTCCTTCTTCACAGCAGATGTTGCCTCCCATTATTACCTCAGATCAGTGGTTCAAGCCCATATACACCAATTTGTGGTTGGTGCAACTTCAGGCTAGTACAGAAATTCAGGAAGACGAGCTGGTGATGAAATGACATAGTAGAGTAGTCGCCCGGCCGCGCAAGCTGCAGTCGCGGGAGCGCGCGCCTCTCGTGCTCGCCGTACCGGGGCGCCGCGCGAGATGGAGGCACAGGGTGCCCAGGGTCCCCGGGAGCGGCGCGGCGAGGCCGCGGTTGAGAGGCTGGAGCAGAACCATGTGCAGCCGCAGTCCGGCACCAACGAGCTTCCCAGGCAGTCCTACTGGCTGGACCTCTGGCTCTTCATCCTCCTCGACCTGGTGCTGTTCTTCTTCGTGTACCTTATGCCCTGATTGGTTTGCTGATATCCCAGGAAAGTTGACTTCAGGAGTGAATTCTGATGACGACAGATTTCTTGAATAAAG
>PVJA010042831.1:0-17057 GCA_004027025.1 Myocastor coypus | reverse complement strand
GCTGTACAGTTCAGGCTGGCCTTGACCTCACTCAGTTTTGTAGCCCAGGCTGGTCTCGAACTCTCACCGATCCTCCCGCCTCAGCCTCCCAAGTGCTGGGATTACAGGCGTGTGCCACCACGCCTGGCATCAAGAGTAGTGTAAAAAGAGCTTGAAGTGGCCCCGGCAGGATGGCTCAGTGGTCTAAAGCGCCTGCTTAGGAAAGCTTAGGCAGCTTCAGGGACCGCAGTTCGATCCCCAGCACCACATGCTGCGCCAGCCCTGCCCTCGGGGCGGGCTGAGCCGGCCATAAAAATAAATAAATAAATAAATAAACCAAAGTTCTGAAACGAGAAAAATAAATAAAATAAAAAATAAAAAGAGCTTGAGGTTTATCCCAGTGGTAGAGGACCTCTGTGTGCTGTCTGCAGTGCTAGGGGGAAAAAAACAACAAGACAAACATAATAAAAAGTAAGTCTGCTGTGTGTCAGCAGGCCCAGGACTGGAGTGGGCACCCGATCAGAGACATGCATGTTCTGGATAAGTACCTGAAGGTGAGCTTCATGAGGCCGCAGAGAAATGCAGAGTGGAGCTGTGGTGCCGTAGCGCCGAAGAAAAATGCCTGAGGTGAGCGAGGAGCTCCTGTGAGTGTTGGAGAGGCTGTGGGTACCTCTGGGACTCCTGCGTGCACCTGCCGAGGATGCACAGTGGGACAACCCCTGTTACGGTTTGTGTCTAGTTGTCCCCCCAAAGCCTCATGCACTCATGGGGCGGCGACTTCGAGAGTTTGAGGTTAACTCACGATGCCCTGGAATTATGGGTGATGCACTGATGGGCAGGCCCTGTTGTTACCATTGTTGCTGTTCTGCTGACGTGAACTGCTGCTCTCTGCCACGTGCCCCTCTGCCTTGGATCCAGCTGAAACCTCCAGTAACTGAGCTAAATAAACCTTTCCTTCCTTCATTTTGTGTGTCCAGTATTTCTCCCAGCAAGGAGAGAAGAAGAGCTGAGACAGCCCCTTTTCGTGACATCCTGAGTTTCTTAATATTTGAGTGCACACTTACCCTTAACACCTGTCGTTACCATGGTGATGAATTAGAAAAAGGAGAAGCATTAGAAAAAGAACTGGCCATGTGTGGAAGAGACCGTGCACGGGATGTTCTCACTGTGACCGCTGGGTCTGGTGAGAGCCCGAGGGCTCTTTTTCCAGGAGGAACCCATTGACCTAATTCACCTAGACCCCACCTGCTGTTTTTAAGGTCCTGCATGTTTGACCTCAAACATCCTGGGGCTCAGACACCCAGCGCATGAGCCCTTGTCGGACAAGCCACAGCCAGGGCCTTGTGTGACCCCTTCCCATCCGTGTGGGATGGACCTGCTGACCTCCTAGTGAGGCAAGCAGGATTGAAGTGATCCAGGTGACAAACGCTACTGCCAGTATCGCAGAGTGAATGTGTGACTTTGGTCCAGCTTCTCACTCTCAGGAAGGCGGATTGTGCTGTGGGCTGCCTTACGGAGATGCTGTTGTTTTCAGAAATTGAGGGCAGCCTGAACCATGAACCACAGAGGAAGTAAAACTGTCACAAGTTGTTGCCAGAAGCTGACTCCTGTCAGCCATCGGGCAGTGTCCTGAAGCCGTATCCATTCCTGCAAGCATCACTGGGCATCGTGAGTACAGCCTGTATGTTTACCCCCGTGACAGAGGGTCAGGTGAACCGCTTCATTCCCGAGCCCTAGAAACCATGAGGTAAATGCATTGACCTAAGCCTTTGAGCCTGGACGTAATTTCATAGGTAGCATTAGACAATTTATTAGGTTGCATAGATAATTAATGCACCACCCACAGTGAAAACTTCGCTTGTCCTGGGGTTCTTCACACTTACATCCTCAGGCTGTGGAGTAAGAATCCCTCCTAAGTCCTCGTTTTGATCCAAGAAGTCAGTATTTATAATCCCAAAGTTACGTTATTGGAATCTCACTGAGGTATTTTCAATCTACCACTTCCCATGCAGTCTACAGCGAAAATAAAGACATTAGAACCTATTTATAATTATTGGGGGGCCAAGGGGCTGTAAGTCCAGCCTCAAGGACGGTTCTCTGGAACAAAGAGGCAACCCAGGGCCTCACCCAGTTTTGTTCATTCGGGGAGGGGCTTGAGGAGGCATGACTGAGAATTGTGGGAGGTAGGGGAATACTGTGAGCTGAGCTAGGTGGGGGTCCTGCATTTACCTCTGCCATATGCAGAGGATATGCAGAGAGAGTGATCTGCATGAGGCTATTGAGATAGTATCTCATGTTTTGGGCAGTCTAGTGCATCAGCTTTGATGTAATCTTTCAAGCCGCAGGAAGCCATAGCCTCTGTCTCGGGGCTCCTTCCCAGCTGGCAGCGCGGAGCATTGGCTCTTCATCCTGTCTCAACCTGGCTCATATTAAAGAGCAGCAAGTGTAGGTTATCTGGGAAACATGCATGCCACCTTCAAAGACTACTACCAGCGCCTCAGCTAGACCAGTATACATTGCTTAAGGGCAACTGAAAGGATGAACAGAAGCCCTAGCCAGCTCTACACATATGAGCACAAGGACATAGGGTCAGGCTCAGCCAAAACAGAGACAGTAGCTCTTCAAGGAGAGCTGCTCAGGCGGTCCTCCACACGATAGAGGCCTCCACTCTAGCAGTCTTCACATTCTTTACAGTGCTGGGCAGATTCTCCCCGCTGATGACCTTTTCTGACATTTCCGGGTCCTAACACAAGCTCCAAACATCTATCCTCATGGTCACGGTGGTCAGCACACACGGACAGCATACTCTGGTGAAGGCGACTGGGTCATGGGTGTGTGACACCCATGACTGGATTTGTGCACCGTCTCAGTGACTCTTCACTCATGGCTGCGACAAACACCCGACACCAAAAGTGAAGGAAGGAAAGGTTTATTGAGCTCACAGTTACTCGAGGTTTCAGTCCGTACTCGGCTGGCTGCAAGACAGTGGCCCAGGGCAGAGGGCAACCTTTCGTGGCAGTGGCAAAGAGAAAGGGAGTCAAGTGGAGGGGTAACAGCAGCAATGGCAACAGAGAGGAAGTCTCTCTCTCTCTCTCTCTCTCTCTCTCTCTCTCTCTCTCTCTCTCTCTCTCTCTTAAATTGCATTCGGGCTATTGCCCCAGGCTGGGAGTAGTCCACACATCCGTAATCCCAGCAGTACTCAGACCCCCCTAATGCCAGTGGATCACAAGTTGTCTCAAACTCTAAAAGTCCCCGTACCATGGCTGCATGAGGCTTTGGGGGGTCACCTACCCAAACCATAGCACCCATGATGGGTTTATGTCTGGGTAAGATGTTGGGAGGTGGGACCTGGTGGGAAGAGGTTGTCCCTGGGTGCGGCTCGGAACAGTGAGCCCCTCCCCTCGATCTGTGCTGCTTCTTCTTTTTTTTTTAAAGAATTTTTTATTTTATTTTATTTTTTTCTTGTTTCAGAACTTTTGTTTGTTTATTTATTTATTTATTTTTATGGCCGGCTCAGCCTGCCCTGAGGGCAGGGCTGGCGCAGCATGCGGTGCTGGCTATCGAACCGCGGTCTCTGCAGCCGCCTGCAGGTGCTTTAGACCACTGAGCCATCCTGCTGGGCCCCTGTCCTGCTTCTTGCAGGACTCTTTCTCCTCTGTCACTCCCCTGCGCCATGCTGCCCAGCTTTGGAGCCAGCTTTCCGTGGACTGAAACCTCCACAGACGCTGAGCAGTGAGAAAGTACCTGAGACATGGCCCAACAGAGACAGAAATGGAATCTTGTGGTCGTAACTGGAGGCCTCGGGGGCGCGATCCCGCTGTGCCAGGCTGTGAGCGCTTGGTGACTGGAAGTTTGCAGTGTCCATGGCACCCCTCTGTCTGTCAGCTCTGGAGGGCATGACTAAGCGAATCTAAATCCACAGGCCCCTGCTTTTCTTCCTCAGATTCTGCTCCTTGAAGAGCTTTGGGTTTGCCTGGCTCTTAAGGTCCCCATAGTCAGGTCTTAATTTTCTGCATCTTTTTCTTTTTGAGACAGGGTCTCGCTATGCAGTTCAGGCTGTCCTTGAGCTCACTTTTATAGCCCAGGCTGATCTCGAAGATCCTCCTGCCTCTGCCTCCCGAGTGCTGGGATTGTAGGTGTGCACCACCATGCCCGGCTAATATTCTGCATCTTTATACTTAAGGAAGAACCTGAGCAGTTCTTCTGGGAAGGGAATTTGCCCTTTGGTGGCTGAGTTTCAAGATTTCTGGAGTCCTGTGGTCAGAGATGAGAATGGCCCCCTCCCTGCCCAGCCTTTGCACCCAGATCCCCAGGTGGGAAGAAAACTCATATTTACCTCCAGCTTTGCCTCTTGTTCCTCCCACCTCAGAAGCCTATCATGTGTGAGTTTCCACAACTCAGCCCTGGCTGTTTTATTTCTCTGTTCCTCTCTTACAGTTCTTCCCTGGTAGTTTCTTAAACCATTCTTTCCAGGCCCCCAGGAGCCCCACAAAATGACATTTTTCCCTCCTGCTGATGGAGTCACCAGCATTATCAAAAGGAAGATCTCAGTATCGCTCGACATTTCTCCCACACCCACTCCACCCGTGAAACAGTGATTCTTGCAAATGACTCTTCCGGGCAAAGGTCAGCTGTGCTTCCTCTTCCAGCATCCCCACGGCCCTTGCTCTAGACCTGTTCTCTCCTCTTCCTCTTCTCAGACCCTGACTCTGGGATCCCCTCAGCCTCTTGGCCTCCACCCTCCTTTCCTCCCTGTGGTCTGCGTCATCCAACTCCACAGGAGACCAGGGAAGCTCCCCAGCTTGGAATTGGAGCCCAGCACCTTTATCCCCATTAATTCCTTCCATATCACCAAGAGCTGAAAACTGCTATTTGGAAAATCTGCTCCCTGCATTAACCAGTTCTGAACTCATAAGTTCTGAACTCCACTCTGGCTGTTGTGCCTTCTGGGCTTTGCTGTTTGTCCCTTCTGGGACCCTGGGCAGTGCTCCTAACTACCCATCCCCAGGGCAAGGTTGGGCTTGATCTGTGATGCACAGTACATGTATGTTATCTGTGATGCACAGTACATGTATGTTCCTCAGTTTCCTCCACCCAGGGTATTCGACACCTGCGTGCACCCAGGAGGTTGAGTAAGTGTGCAAGAGGACTGTCCTTCCCAGCAGATTACTGTACTTTTCTTGGTGATGTGCAAAACCTCAGAATCCTTCCATAAAATTCCCTTTCCCAAAATAGACTAAATGTTCTGTCCCTTGTGATCAACATATTAGCGTAAGAGTCTGGAGCATGTGTTGGGCTTCCATTAAGAAAATAAACAGGATTCAGTAAATAAAGTATACCACTCAGATTTCAACACATTATGTATTCTCTCTTCAGGCTTTATTTCAGGTTAAAGAGGAGGTGCCTGGAAGAAAGTGACCCTGTTAAATGAGGCCCCAGCTGGGGGCTCTAAATTCACTGCACTTCCCCTTTCTAACATGCACCAAACCTTGGCTTCTGTGCCCCTCCCAGGTACCTCGGGGTACACAGATACCAGGAAAGCAGGATTTTGGAGTGAACTGCATTCTGGTGAGAAATTGACTGAGGGACCAAGTTATACCAAAATGAGGCTCTGGAACACTTGAAAGTCCTAACTGGACTCACAGTCTTTGTCCTATGCAGTTTTATTTATTTATTTATTTATTTATTTATTTATTTTTGTCTTTTTGAGACAGGGTCTTGCTATGCAGTTCAGGCTGGCCTTGAGCTCACTTTTGTAGCTCAGGCTGGTCTCGAACTTGCACCGATCCTCCTGCCTCAGCCTCCCGAGTGCTGGGATTACAGGCGTGCGCCACCATGCCCGGCTATGCAGTTTTAAAGATTGGGGATCAAACTCAGGACTTTGTGTTTGCCAGGCAGGTATTTATGCTGCTGAGTTATATCCCCAGCCCGTGTCCTACATGGTTTGTTTATCCCGTTGTCAAACAAGAACAGAAGAAGCCAATCAAGTCCAGAGGTGATAAGGTTGTAGCAGTTTCTCTCCAGAGAAGGTGAAAACAAATGACAGTTTCACTGAGGAAATTAATTAAACCTAGCACACTTCCTGTAAAGAAACAGAATGTGACATTTGGAAGACTAATTCTTGAGAAAAATAAAACAGGACAAAAAAATTTATCTTCAGTAAGAACAAAAGGACAGAAAAAATGCCCCATGGGCATCTGTTGGTCTTTACGCGGTAGCAGTAGTGAGAAAGATAGAGAAGACAAAACCTGGGTAGGTGGTCACTAGTGTGTCTGATGGGCAAGACTAACTCCATGCACAACAAAGCCATCCTTTGTTTACACTTTTGCGAAGTTTGTAACACATGACACAGAGTTTCCCAGTGACTAATAGCTGACCTTCACCAAACAGAATGTTTATCTCAGGAGTTAGGTAGCTTGTTTGCTTCAGGCACTGAGGCCCGGTCCCACCTATACACGCTTGATCCATTTCCTGGCTTAACAGGGCTGGCTGGCAACAATGCCCAGGAGAAGTGAGCAGCTTAAGTTGGTTGTTGAAAGCTCTAGAATCTAGGAAGCAGGACCTCCCTCTGGTGACAGCTTGTTGTATGTGCAGGGGTGTTCTTGTGTGCGAGACCGCATTGTGAAGAGACCTGGTGCCCAGCTGACACTCAAGAATGGGGTCACACCAGCTCATCTCTCCAGGATTTCTCTGTGGAAAAGTCTACATAGAGACTACCAATGTCTTATTTAAAAAGTATATTTCAGGGGCCGGGCAGGATGGCTCAGTGGTCTAAAGTGCCTTCTTGGGAAAGCTTGGGTGGCTTCAGGGACCACGGTTCGATCCCCAGCACCACATGCTGTGCCAGCCCTGCACTCAGGGCAGGCTGAGCCAGCCATAAAAAATAAACAAAAGTTCTGAAACAAGAAAAAAAAAATTTGTTTTTAAAAAGTGTATTTCAGAGAACTCTCCTGAGGTGTAATAGTCAATAAATAGGAGCTACAAATACTTCTTACCGTTGTAATCAGTTTCTGCCACTCGGGTCCTCCCCCATGAATCTTTGTCACTCTGGTCCTCGGTCTTTCTCCATGTGGCCCAAATGTCCTGGGACCATTATCACTTTCTATTTCTAGTGGCCTCTTTGGTCTTCAATCTCATAATCTCACTGCCCTTAAGACAAGGAGAAGCATCTTGACATGAGAAGAACCCTAGGAGGGACCAGGAAACAAGAGCGGCATTAGAAAAGCTCAGAGAACTGAAGAGTGGCTCTGCTTGTTCCCAAATCACATTATCTGAGGCAGGGCAGACTTTTTTCAGGAGTTATTCAGGAGTTATTCTTGAATAACCCTTATTCAGGTTATTAGAGTGCCCCCTTTGTATGTGGGGCTACACCTTCACAGAGCTGGGTGATGTCTGAGATCAGGCTTCAGCAACACTGGCCCAGCATGAGGAAGTCACCATACCAGCACCTAGGTGCTCATGGGGTGTACTGGAGGTCCTGGAAAGATAGGGGTCCCATCTGCTCTGTGCCATCTGGGTGTACATTCCATGTACCTGGCTCAAGATGAGCTTGGCAGGAAGAGAGGTTTTACCACAACATAAAAAATGGAGGCACTAGGTAGAAACCTCACTTCTGCATTCTTACCCCATGGCTCTGGAAATGGGTTGTCAGCTACTGTGAATGCTGGAACTTTGTGATCCATCTCAGTGTCTTGCATAGGTAGAATTCCAGGCTTCCAGGTCCCTGAATGCGCGGGATTCCAAGGCAAGCTCTACTCTAGAATACTTACAAACATGACATAGTTTTGGACATAAGGGCCTATAACCATGACTGTGTCAAACCCACATTTATTGTTTTGACTAATTGTATTCATAAATTGTTAATTTAGTGAGTGAAAATATGTAATATGACCATTGTTAAATTTAAACAATAAAAATATTAAATCATGAAAAAAATTAGTGAGTTACTGTATTTAACAATGAGTGCATAATAGGAAAAGCTATCACCAAAATAAAGTATTGCACTTTTAATATTTATTGCAATTAACTATTATTGAAATGTAATTATTATTGAAATTTTAAGATTTTCAACATCAATTGATTTTGGTGTACAAAGTCTGAAAAAGAACAATAGAAATAAATTGCTATACGAACTTCAATGCACACTAAAGTCAAAATGGATTAAAGATCTAAACATTAAAACAGAAATGCTGAATCTCCTGGAAGACAAAGGAGGAGGAAATCTTGATTACACAGGGGTAGGCCAGAAGTTTGTGAGCAAAAATAAAACTGCACGGGTGATGCTTGAAGAATTCACAGCTGAGACCTCCCCTTTTTCAGAAGTTTTTGCACGACAAAAGAAATCGCCAACAGAATCAAAAGACAACCCACAAATTTTGAAAAAAATATTAACTAACATGCACTCAAAGGTCTTCTGTATAATTTATAAAGAACTGAAAAACATTAGAGCCCCAAAATTTAAAGAGCCAATCCAGAAATGGGCATCCAACATCAACACACAGTTCTCAGAGAAAGAAATACTAGAAACTAATAAATGTATGAAAAAAATGCTCCACATCACTAGCCATCTGTGAAATGCAAATTAAAACAACACTTAGATACCATCTCATCCCAGAAAGAATGGCTATCATAAAAAATCAACCAACAACAAATGTTGGAGAGGCTGTGAGGAAAAAGGAGCCCTCCTCCACTGCTGGTGGGAATGCAGACTGGTGCAACCATTGTGGAAATCAGTGTGGAGACTCCTTTAAAAACTAAGACTGGAAATCCCATTAAATCCAGCTATTCCCCTACTGGGAATTTTCCAAAAAGAACTAAATACAGCATATGATAGTTATATATGTGCACCCATATTTATAGCAGGACAGTTTGTGATAACCAAATCTTGGAAACAACCCAAATGCCCATCACCCAAGGGATGGATGAAAAAGATGTGGTGTGTTTTTTATAAAGTTTTTTGTTTTTTGTTTGTGTGTTTTTGTGATATCAAGGATTGAACTCAGGACCTTGCGCTTGCCAGGCAAGCACTTATTCCACACAGCTATGTCCCCAGCCGATGTGGTGTTTTCATACAATGGAGTATTACTCATCTATAAAGAAAAATAAACTGGTAGCCTTCCTACATAGGTGGATGCATGTTAAAGATATAAGTGAAACAGACCGAAAACACATGTGTAAATATGGTATAGTCTCCTTAGTGTAGTGTAAGAACTCAAAAGAAGAAATAAAAATGGAAAGATATAACAGTTAGATGGAAAGCAAAAACTTAACGAGTAAACAATGGAGAGAGGGCAAGGGGAAAAGTTAGGAAATGTGGCAGGGGTTGGGCCCAGCGGGATGGCTCAGTGGTCTAAAGCGCCTGCTTGGGAAAGCTTGGGTGGCTTCAGGGACCGCAGTTCGATCCCTGGCACCACATGCTGCGCCAGCCCTGCCCTCAGGGCAAGCTGAGCCGGCCATAAAAATGAGTGAATAAACAAATAAAGATTCTGAAACAAGAAAAAATAAAAAATAAAAATAAAAAACAAATCTATATAAAAAAATAAATATGTACTGCTTCTAATGTCATACCAGTTATTGTTATACTTTCTTTCAAGTAAATATTTGTTTTTAAAAGTTTATAAAAGAATAAGAGACAAGAAAAAAATGCCATAGGATTGTCCTACTACAATGTGGTTAGATTCCTAAATTTCCATGTAAAATATGCAATTTTTTTACATTCTATAGGAATTTAAAATTTAGAATGTCAATGATTGTTGGAAAATACCATTTTCTTGTTAGTCTAAGGCATTTGATGTTCAGAAAGGTAGTGATGTTAAGCTCAAGTGCCTATGTTACAGAGTAACAATATCATTAGGCTTCTCTTCTGGATGGTTAACAACTTAAGTTTGCAGATGAAAAAACGATGGGCTCAAGGAAAGCCAATATTTTGGCCCTAGCCCTTTCAGGTCAGTGAGGACTCAGGACATAAGAGAACCTGTACTGTAACATCCTATAACTCAGTGGTGTCCTAAATTTTATGTTCAAGGAAATTATGAGTCTACCGAGGAAAAGGATCAGAGATGTATAGCATGTGTAAGGAGAGTCACCTAGAGAGCAAACATTCTCTCAGGCTTTCCCAGAGAGCAAGTTGGGCCAAGCAATGGCTATGACTCATCCAGATGGATGACACTGACAAAAGATCTACTAAATGGTATACATGGTTTCAGGTTAAATCCTGAGGGGATTTGACTGACCTTGTCAGATAGAAAAGTTACATTTTTTGTTATATAGGTCTTGCTTCAACTTGATCTTAACCATCCAGCAGAAGAGTCTAACCACGAGGTATAAAAAGCCATATTGATACGCTTCTGACATGGACAGGGGTTTTGGTAACTCATTACTATGGTGGACTATTGGACTATATTGGGTTATTTTGATGAATTCGTGCATCTACAATATTTGAATGGCAACGGAATACCCATCTCTGACAAAACAAAACAAATAAGGGGGGTATAAATGAAGGACAATTTTGTAGTGAAAAAAATAGATAGCTATCTTCTCTTAGTTCAATGAGAAGAAAGATTTGTACTAATAGTGTTTAGACAAAATATGTCTGCATCTTGTACTTTGAACAGCTACTATGAAAATAACAATATGCAATGTATTAATTGTTGTAACTGTCCCACTAACCTGTTTTGAGACTGTCTAATATTTCTTTCTCATTAAAATTAATAAAAAGGGCTGGGGAGATAGCTCAGTAGCATAAGTATTTATGTGGCAAGCATAAGGGCCTAAGTTCAATCCCTGGTTCTGCAAAGAAAAAATAAGATAAAAATAATTAAACAAAATACCAGTTGTAGGGGCTGGGAAGATAGTTCCGTGGCACAAATGCCTGCTTGGCAAGTGCAAGGTTGTGAGTTCAAAGCCTGGTCCCGGAAAAAAAAAAAATACCAGTTGCACTCTACAAAAAATAATCTTTACTTGAGTTATCACCCCCAAGGCAGTCTTCTTGCCTGACAATAGTAGTTCCATAAATACAAATCACTTACACAGACAGCACATGTCTTGCTTTCCTGGCCTTTATGTAGGACGTGTTTGATATCTTTTTTTTTTTTTTTGGAACTGGGGATCGAACTCGGGACCTTGCACTTGAGCTTTCTCCCCGGCTCCATGTTTGACATCTTGCTGGTCTTACTGGTTTTTTTCCAGGAAGCTCTTGTTATGCTATGCAATGTGTAGATAACAGAAACATAAAATATCAGTAAAATAAAGCATTAAATCCTTAATATATATTGCCCATTTAGAACAAATATCAGCATTTTCACATCAGCTGCGTACTTGGTTACAAAGCATAAGTGATCATATCAGAAGTAAAAACCTATGCACACTGCAATATAAACAGAAACAAGTGCCAAAGGAATAAGCTTTGTTTTCACTGTCACCTAAGGCAATCTTCACACATGAAAATACATGTTTCACACAAAAGTATTGTGTACTCTGATCACATGTATTTTTTTATTTTGCTGTGTGTATGTGTGTGTGTGTATGTGTGTGTGTGTGTGTGTGTGTGTGTGTGTGTGTATTACCAGGGATTGAACTCAGGACCCCGTGCTTGCCAGACTAGTGCTTATTCTACTGAATTATCTCCCCGATCCTTGCTGTCCTTTCCTATAGGAAATAGTTGACATCTTTTTGGTTTTCCTGTGGTCGAGATAGGAGAGCTGTGCTTGCCTGTTCACCCGTCAGATCATCTGTGTGGTGCACATAATTTTGTGTAATTCCCTGGGAAGAAGCATTTTTACTTTCCTTGGCATAAATGATCCCGTATGAATTCCCATCCCAGACTTCTAAGGAAATTTCTTCATGTTACTCTGCACTTGTTTTTTCCTCTGTAAACTATCAAAGTATTCACACCACACATGCTTAGGTCCAAGTAAAACACAACCATTCAGCAATGCCTTGTGTTTTGCTACATACTTATCAGTAACATCTACTCCACCTTTGGTTTTGCTATATCAAGTGTCTATTTCAGGCTTCATATTTTGTTGGGTTTCCCTATCAGTATTTCCATCCTGGGGCAATGTTGACATCAGTAATACCAGTTTATTTTTCTGTACTGTATATGAAACTAATACAAATCTATCTTTCTTTCCTTCTTTCCTTCTTTCTTTCTTTCTTTCTTCCTTCCTTCCTTTCTTTCTCTCTCTCTTTCTTCTTTCTTTCTTTCTTTCTTTCTTTCTTTTTGTGGGACCAGGGATTGAACTTAGGCCCTTGCACTTGCCAGGAAAGCATTTGTGCTACTGAGTAATCTCCTCAGCCCCAATGCAAATCTTTCTAAAATCCAAAGATTGTACCATACAAATTTCTGTGTTGAAATTGCAACATTTCATTTTAAATTTCTGCTTGGTTTCTGGGTAAAGTTCTTGCGCTGGTCAACTTGGTCTCTGTTAGGAAGTGTAACATCATTTGGAAGCTCATCAACCAATTGTCAAATGTCACATTGCAATAGTTTGGGAGACGAGACCAACAAGTCTGTTCACAACATCATTTGGTTTATTACCATGTGAATAAGGACCTGATGGCTGAGTTTCAGGATAAATTTCTAAATTGAAAGCCCAATAGGTCCTTGTATATACAAGGGCATAAAGGTTTAAGCCATATTTTGACCCATTGCTTTTCCATAAGTCTTTTGCACTCTTGTGATTACCATGAGAAATCCCTGCTAAGTACAGCAGACCTATAACTCTATCAGTTTAGCTAGTGGAATGTCATAATGGGAACATGCTTGAATATGACTCTTGATGCATGAGGAACATTTTACTTGTATTTTGGCCTTTGTATATTTCACAGCATGTTGTAGTACTTCATTGACTACAATTTCCAACAGCTTCCAAGTGCTGCCATTTGTCCCGTAGGTTTCACCCCTGCCAAGATCCTCATTATATTTTTGAACGTAGTTCTAACACTGGATTGTCTATTTTGGTTGTGTGACCGTTTGCAACATATCAACTACTCAAAGGAGGGCTGGGCGTGGTGGTCCACACCTGTAATCCCAGCACTTGTGAGGCTGAGGCAGGAAGATCGATGTGAGTTTGAGATGAGCCTGGGCTACAAGAGTGAGCTCAAGGCCAGCCTGAACTGCATAGTGCGACCCCACCCCAAAAAAGATGAGAGAGAGAGAGAGAGAGAGAGAGAGAGAGAGAGAGAGAGAGAGAGATTGAGAATGACAATGAAATAGCTCAGTGGATTAAAGCACCTGCAAACAGGTTCTGGGGCCAGGGGTTTGATCTCTGGACCTGCCATGATGGCTCTGCTCCTGACGTGCTCTGAGATGGCAGTTGAGACTGGGTGTGGTGGAATGTGACTGTAACCCCATCTCTTGGGAGGCTGTAAACAAGCGGATCACTACAAGTCTAATGTAGTAGTGAGACCCTGAACACCCTGTAGACCTTTGATTAAAATACAAAAAAACAAAACAAAACAAAACAAAAAAAGAACCTACTCAAATGCATGCTCATGTTTGCTTTGTCACCAGAATCAAGGGAGTCAGCATTCCCTGTTTGTATCAGTTGACTCTTAGTTTGTTTTACTGTCACTGAAACTTTGGCTGACATAGCCAGTGTCAAAGTCATCATCAACACTACCATGCATCCATACCGTTCTTCTGTTATGAAAACGTATATGCCACAACCAGCGTGGCTCTCAAACTTCCCAGGGTGAGCGTTGACAAGAGTGGCGAGAAGGCCAAGAAATGAAGACAAGGCGCAGAAGGCGGGGATCAGGGGGCACCCGCCCTCTAGATACAAGGAAAAGGAACTGCTCAAGCTGCCACAGCACATGTATTTACACATTCGTCAGGTTGATGTCACGTGGCACCCCTCTGCCTGGCAACCTGTCCACCCCGTTTGCTGGGATGCTTGGTGTTCTCTGGACTGGCACAGATGTGCATGTGCCTCACCTTGGGCAGTCTTTATTCTCAGGACTGGCCTTGCTCCAACCCCACAAGTGTCATCAATCTGCAGCTTCTGCTGCTCCTTTTCTGTTTTGTACTTGCAGGCGGCGGGTGGTCAGCTGAAATTGGAGGAGTTGTGCTTGGGGACTCTGCAGAAGACCTCATCACTCTTGAACCCCTTTTATTCTATGTGAACTTACTTATTTAGGTTAAATATTTTCAGTCTAAGTATTTGAAGTTCCCATGTTTGGCAGTTTTACACTTCTGAGGCCTTTTGTCCATAATCATAATCCATACATATTAGTGTATCTGAAAATGGTTAGAAGGCATAAGTGATGTGAGTTTCTTTTACAGCCAGTATCTTAGTACGACATGTAGTTATACTCTTCTGAAGGATGTTAAAGACTGAGTTAAAGCAAGACTTGTCTTAATTATAATTAATCTTTAAGTACCTATCAAGTTCACTTAAGCCTCCTTAGGACTTACCTCTTAGTTCTGTCAGTGTCAGCCATCGGCACAAGTCAAGGCCATTGCTTGGTCACATCGCCTTCTATGAAAGCTTGTTTTCCTTTTTATTTTTTTCTCTTGATGATTCTCCTCAGGCACACTACATGTCATTGTTCACTTTCCTCTGTGATCCCACAGTCTCTTTTTTTTCAGAAGACTAGAAATTCACTGAGTTAAAGGATGGTACAGAAGATGTTCTCTTATGTCCTGACTCCTCACTGGTCTAGAGGTCTTGGGCCAAAATATTGACTGTCCTCTTACTTAGCCTGCCTATCTTTCTAGATAGATAAACCTCAGTTGTTGAACATCCAGAAGAGAGAGTTAATGACATTATATTGAATTAGAAGACGTGAGGTGAATATACAAAAGAGAATCATTACTGCCTACTCATCATGGATACTTTAACACATAAATCCCTGTAGAATGTTGACAATAGTTATATATTTTACACAGAAAATCAGAAATGAAAATCATACAAAATATTGTAACACATCTAAATTTCTATTTCTGACAGAAAATATCCTTTTTAGTCAGTACTCCCTACTGGGTGTATAAGAAGATTTTGTCTAACTGGTTGACGTTTAATGGGACATCATTGGAGAAAGTTGTGACATTTTCTGGTCTGCTTAATGTCTAGGCATCTGGAAGTATAATGGCGCAGGCATGGCACATGCAGCACACCGATGTGGTAACAGGCAGAGTCTGAATCTCAAAGAAAAATCTATCATAACCTTTTTGTTTTGTTTTGTATTTGTCACATTCTATAGGGATTTATTAGAATACGAATGATTGATGGAAATACTAGTTCCATGTTAAATCTAAGGCATTTGATATTCAGGAAGACAGTGATGTTAACCTCAAGTACCTAGGTTATAGAGTAATAGCATCACTAAGCTTCTCCACTGAGGGTTAACAACTTAAGTTTGAAGACCAAAAAATGTAAGAAAAAAAAAGGGCTACAAGATAGCCAACATTTTGGCCCTAGCCCTTTAAGGTCAGTGAGGACTAGGGCATAAGAGAACCTGTACTATAATATCCTATAACTCAGTGGTGTCCCAAATTTTCTGTTCAATGAGATAGTGGGGCCACAGAAGAAAGGGATCAATGATGTACACTTTACCTAAGGAGAGTCACCTAAAGAAAAAACATTTTCTCAGGCTTTCACAGAGAGCAAACTGGTCAAGCAATGGTTATGACTCATCAAGACAGCTGACTCTGACAAAAATTCTGCAAAACACTGTACATGGTTTCAGGGTAAATCCTGAGGAGATTTGACCGGCCTTGTCAGATACAAAAGCTACATGTTTTGTTATGCATGTCTTGCTTTAACCTGGCCTTTGCCATCCAGCGAGAAGTTTAACCACAAGGCATAAAAAGTAAAGCCAGATTAGCATGATGAGTTGAAAAATGCTCGTCAACAGCTTCTGACATTGCCAGTTCTGCTGATGACCCACTACTGTTATGGAACATTGGACTATACATACAATTATTTACTCTTAGTTCAATTAGAAGAAATATTTGTGCCAAGAGTCTTTAGAAAACTTACGTCTCTATCTTGTACTCTGAACAACTACTATGAAGACAACAATATGCATTGTATTGATCGTTGTGGCTGTCCTACTGACAGGTTCTGAAACTGTCTCATTGCTATTTCTTTCTTATTGAAATTAATACAATAAAAAAAATAAAAATTAGATTAATGTTACAGAAAAAAAAAGAAAGAAACGTCTACCACCATAAACAATCCCTGCTTTACATTTTGGAATACTTATACATCTACCAGTACGTGGAGACATGAGCACATTTAATATACCACAAAGTTAACAACAACTGTCATATTAAAACCTTTGTCCCAGAGTATCTTTAAATTTAAAATGTTATTGCCTAAAAAACTTAATCTTTTGATGATATAATATAAAAAAATCAGAATATATTTTAGTAACATTTACTGAGTGTCTTCCATAAGGATGTAGAGACTGTTAGGGCTTCCCACTAATGAAAAAGACTAGGATAACTTCTGAGGTAGCTGCTCCTTTATTCACCAGAGGGAGCTTTGATCAATAATCCCCTAAGCACAAAGGCTCTTCATTTAGTTACCCTCACAAATTTTTGATGAAATCTGAGAAAAGGCATTTTGATAACCCACTGGCAACCTAAGTAAAAGTATTTATTTATGTATTTATGTATTTATTTATTTATGTATGTATTTATTTATTTATTTTTGTGGAACAGGGAATTGAACTCAAGCCCTTGCACTTGCCAGGCAAATGCTTATTCTACTGAACTATCTCCCCAGTCGCCATTCTTTTAGAACTTTTGCTTGTTTGTTTATTTATTTATTTTTATGGCCAGCTCACAGCATGTGGTGCCAGGGATCAAACTGTGGTCCCTGCAGCCACCTAAGCTTTCCTAAGCAGGCGCTTTAGGCCACTGAGCCATCCTGCCGGGCCCCCCATTCTTTTAAATATGTAACCAAAATTAAATTGTAAACGAATGATCCTAAAATGCAAAGGAAGAAGGAAATGTGTTGAGCTCAAATATTAAAAAAAAAATCTATTAACTGACTGGACAAATGGACAAACAATACACAGTTTCTTCTTCTTCTTCTCCTTCTCCTCCTCCTCCTCCTCCTCCTCCTCCT
>PVJA010042830.1:0-17101 GCA_004027025.1 Myocastor coypus | reverse complement strand
AAAAAAAAAAAAAAAAAAAAAAAAAAAAAAAAAAAAAAAAAAAAAAAAAAGAATGTGCCTTGAAATAAAAAATAAAAGGGCCTGGGACATAGCTCAGTGGTAAAGTGCTCCTTAGTTTAATCTCCAGCATCAAAAATAAAGCAAGTAGGGCCAGCCAAATAGCTCAGTGCAAGCAGGCGCAGGGGCCAGAGTTCGATCCCTGGGCCTGCTGTGCTGGCCCCATCCTTGCCCTTGGGTACACTGAGAAGGCAACTGAGACTGGGTGTGGTGGTGCACACCTATAATCCTTGCTCTTGGGAGGCTGTAAACAGGAGGATCACTCTGAGTCTGATCTAGTAGTGAGATCCTGAGCACTCTGTAGACCCTTCCCTAAAATAAAGAAACAAACAAACAAACTCCATATTAGTATATTTTTAAAACAGTACCTGTTAGGGTAAGGAGAAATCCCGAAGGAGCCAGTTTTGGCCTGGTGTTTGTTGACATCAAGCCCATAAGATTAGTGCTCAGGCAACTTTGTATCTTCAGGGCTCCACCAAAGATTGATCTTCTCTGATCACCACGGAGAAAACCCCGATTTGGAGCAGAAGCGAAACAAAGTTATTTCTAGAGACACAAAACTAAAAATTCTTTAACGGAGGTCTTAAATAGTAATCTATGCCAAGTTTATCCAAAGGTTACTTGCCTGGAAAATACTTTCTGAATTGTAGTCTCTGGGGTGGGTTGTAGGGTAAACTTAGTGGCCCTTGACTGAGAGGTAAATTTGTTTAATTCTGAGAACAAATAAGGTACTATCTAGTTGCAAGAACTGGAGCAGCTGGGATCCCCAATTTCTTGGAGGGACAAGTAAGATTTGACCATGAGAGAGCAAACATCTATGGTGTTTTTATTTTTTTTTTATTTTTTTATTTTATTTTATTTATTTATTTATTTTTTGTCTTTTTGAGACAGGGTCTCGCTATGCAGTTCAGGCTGGCCTTGAGCTCACTTTTGTAGTCTAGGCTGGTCTCGAACTCACACCAATCCTCCTGCCTCAGCCTCCCGAGTGCTGGGACTACAGGCGTGCGTCACCACGCCCGGCTCTTTTTAATTTTTTTTTTCTTGTTTCAGAACTTTTGTTTGTTTATTTATTTATTTATTTATTTTATTATTTTTTTTTGTCTTTTGAGACAGGGTCTCGCTATGCAGTTCAGGCTAACCTTGAGCTCACTTTTGTAGCCCAGGCTGGTCTCGAACTCGCACTGATCCTCCTGCCTCAGCCTCCCGAGTGCTGGGATTACAGGCGTGAGCCACCACGCCCGGCTTATGGTGTTTTTAGACATCTCAGGCTGCAACCCCTTCTTTTCTGTCTTTTTTTTTTTTTTTTTTTTTTTTTTTGCTGAACAGGGGATTGAACTCAGGCCCTTGCACTTCCCAGGCAAGCACTTATTCTATTGAGCTATCTCCCCAGCCCCACCCCCTTCCTTTCTGTACAGACTTCCTCTTACAGAAGAATAATATTCAGAACACTAGATGAACATATACTGTCCTGAGGAACACGCACAGTAGCCTAGAAGACAATTTAACCAAGGAAAAAGACAATCTGACCAGATAACTGAAATCTCCAGGGAGTCCTTATTCTGAGAGAAAAACAAAAGCACAGTGAGTCTACTGCTTTAGGATCATAACCAAATATCAGCAATTCAGCAACAACCTATCTCCTAGCCAGGAGCACCATGGCACTGCAAGGAGAAACATGAGAGGTTTTACCTGTGCACACAGTTACCAAGGTGGCAGGCGACAGGCTCGGACAAATCTCTGCAGATCCAGTAGTTCTGACCAGCCCAAGACTACCAGGAATGCATCCATGGTTGAATAAAAGATACTGGACACAGCTGGGGGAAACAGGAGCATGTCAGCAAGTGCATGCTTGAGAGGACTTGTTAGAGGTCTGGGGCTTGTGTTAGGTGATTTCCTGGGAGAGTTTAAGAAAAGAGATTTGCTGTAGGCCGGATGCAGCCCCAAAGTGAAGACAATTCTGGTTATCTTAATGGTAATAAGATAGAAAACAAGGTGCATGCTCTATTTGTGAAAGCCTGGAGGCAGCAGGATCACGGGGATCACTTGTCAACGCAGTGAGCCAAGGTCTCACAAAAAAGGCAACCATTTGGTCATTTCTGTGGTATGGGCATATTCTTTTTACCTTCAGAAATTACAGAATAGTCTTTTTCTGCATCCATCCAAGAGTGACATGGTCTGATATTGGTGTTTTGTGAAACTGTACTCAACTGGACACCACCACCACCTTGCTAGCAATGCTAGGCCAGCTCCTAGCAACCGCGAGACTTGGGGAGAAGAATGCAAGCTGGCTCGCAGCTGCCAGGAGATTTTTCTCTTCCCCTGCTGCACTTACAACAGACCTGGCAACCCTCAGGCACAATGCGAGCCCTCTGCACAACCATACACCCATTTCTCTCTAACACTATATAACTGGCCCACTCATATAAATTGCCACCTCCCCTGTGGCGTTTAAACAGAAAAGGCATTAGCCAGCCACACAGCCCAGAGAGAAGTGACTTGGGTAGGATCTCCAGTGAGCTGGTGGCGGGGTTGCAGCTAGAACTCTGTGGTTTTCCGTCCACGCACTCACTAGAGGCTAAGCTAGACAGACGGCTAACCCTCTGAGGTCTCAGCCTGTAAACCTGCGGCAGATTGGGCCAGACAAAAACACCTCCCGCTGCCTTCTCGTCCACAAGGCTTTCTATGGCAGTTCTTCTTTTGGGGTGCGATGCCAGCTCTCATGGCATGCGCTGGGATTCTAAGGTCTTTGCTCAGCTGCTCGCGCCACTCCTGACTGCTCGAGCTCACCAAGCTGGCTCTTTCCTGCAGGGGGTCACCGAACTCTCCCCTCCCATCTCCACGTGGCCGCTTGTCCTCAACTTCCCCTCAGCACCGGCTCTCAGCCAGCCTTCTTCCATTCTTGGCGCCCTAGTGTCCCTGCTCTTCCCTCTGGGAGTCCCCGTCTTCTGCCTCCTTGAAGCGCTTCCCTTTATATATATTTTGCTCGCAGCTCTCCCGAAGCCTGTCAAGAGCGTGGGGCCGGGAGGCCTCCTTTATCTGTTCTTGAAGATGCGCATTCAGGTCCGCTCGCGCTGCCGGGTCAACTCCAGCTCGAGCGCGAGCCCTCAGCGTTTCCCCAGCGCGCATGCTCCGAGATCAACCCCCGCCCCCGGGGCGGGGCCTCAGCGCGCAGGCGGGGCGGCGGGGCGCCGGCTTCCGGGTGGTAAGAGCGCGTCCGGCGGGGCGGAGGATCGATGTCGCGGAGTTGCGGCGGCGAGTGGGCGTGTTCTCTAACGGGTCCGGCTGGAGGGCTGCGATCCGGAATCCTCAAGAGCAGGCGGGAGGGCGCGGAGAGAGACAGGGGCGGTCGACGCCCACCGCTCCGCACCCGGCATGTCGGCCGAGGCCTCCGATCCCGCGGCAGCCGTGGCCCCTTCCCTGGAAGCCGCTAAGCCCTCGGGACTGGAGCCCGGCGCGGCCGCCTGTGGGTTGAAGCCCTTGACCCCAAACAGCAAGTACGTGAAGCTGAACGTGGGCGGCTCGCTGCACTACACCACGCTCCGCACGCTCACGGGTCAGGACACCATGCTCAAAGCCATGTTCAGCGGCCGTGTGGAGGTGCTCACCGACGCCGGAGGTACGCGCCGCCCTTGCACGCGCCTCCGTGCACCCCCAGGCCCTGCTCTGCTCCTGGCTATCGCGGCCGAGGCCCCTCCCGCCCCTGCCTCCCGTCTTCTCTCTCCTTTTGCACTCAAAACTTCCCTCGTCCAGCCCTTTACCCCCGGACAATAATCAACAGTTATGGGACCCCTAATTGTGGTAAGGCGCAATGGTAAGTGGTTCAACCTGTCACCTCATAATCCTCTTGCAGATTCTGCCACCTTTCAGCCCTCAGCTCAAAAGACGTGGGATGGGGCCCGGCCGGATGGCTCAGTGGTCTAAAGCGCCTGCTTGGAAAAGCTTGGGCGGCTTCAGGGACCACGGTTCGATCCCCGGCACCACATGCCCTGCCCTTGGGGTGGGCTGAGCCGGCCATAAAAATGAGTGAATAAACAAATAAAGGTTCTGAAACAAGAAAAAAATAAATAAATAAAAGTTAAAAATTCTTTAAAAAAAAAAAAAAGACGTAGGAACAAGCCCAGCTGTCAGCAGCACCCCTTCAGGCAACATTCGTCGCTTTCTAACAACTGCCCAGCCTTTTGTATCCCCCCCTCTCCCCGGGCCTCAGGACCCCTAGCAGCCAGCCTGGAGACTCGGGAGATGGTAACTTTCTCCACGTTCCCCTAACACAGGTCCCTGTACACTCTAGGAATCATCTGTAAATGCAGATCATAGAAGGAGAAGACCGCTCTGGGTTTGCCAGGAACCCCAGAGTGTAGGGTGCATGGTTCTCAGTGGCAGGTGGGCCCTACCTCCTTGGACTGACACGTTGGATTTTGGGGATCCACATGATCTAGTTAAAAGTTTGCCTGTCTCTCTTCTCCCTCTGTGCCAAGGTGGATGGGGATTGTGAAAGTGGCAGGACGAAAACCAGGGATTAAAGAATTCAGCCTTCAAATATAGGTGAAGAATTACTGTAATTAATTAGTATTTTGTGAAGTACCCGTTAGTGCTAGAGACTTTTTTTTTTTTTTTTTTTTTTTGGTCTTTTTGAGACAGGGTCTCACTATGCAGTTCAGGCTGTCCTTGAGCTCACTGTTGTAGCCCAGGCTGGTCTCGAACTCTCACCAATCCTCCTGCCTCAGCCTCCCAAGTGCTGGGATTACAGGCATGTGCCACCACACCCAGCTGGTGCTGGAGACTTTGATAAAGGAACCTGACAAGATAAGATGTGTAGACTTCGTCTTTTTTAAGGAGCTAGGATAAGCAAGTGGACAACAAAATACATGTGTATGAAGTTTAAAATGGTAGTGAACTGAAGAATGGGCATAAGGAGTTAAGTAGGATGATCAGAATTAACACTTCAAGCTTTGTGCATAAGGTAATTCTGTTAGAACTTTTGGCGAGAGTCTTCTAACAGTAGAACAAATTTAGGAAGGAGTCAGTTTTCTTGTGGTGGGGTATATGTAAATTCCTGGAAGAACTCATGGAAGATACAATATTTGAAAGATTTCTTAAGTATAACAGAAGTTGGAGACACATCAGTATTTAGGCTCTGTTTGGTTTTTTTGTAAGATTTGAGTAGCTCCAAGGCCCCTACCAAAACCACCCTTCCTAGCTGGTCATGGTGATGCATGGCTGTAATCCCAGCACTTGGGAGGCTGAGGCAGGAGGATCAGCAGGAGTTTGAGGTCAGCCTGGGCCATATAATGAGTTCAAAGCCAGCTTGGACTACATAGCAGTAAGCAATCCCTGCTCAAAAAAGCCTGTCACAAAAAAAAAAAAGCCCAAAGCAAAAACAACCTCCTGTCTCTTCTCACCCCGTCAGGTTGGGTGCTGATCGACCGCAGTGGCCGCCACTTTGGTACAATCCTCAACTACCTACGGGACGGGTCCGTGCCACTCCCTGAGAGCACCAGAGAACTGGGGGAGCTGCTAGGTGAAGCTCGCTACTACTTGGTACAGGGCCTGATTGAGGACTGCCAGCTGGCCCTGCAGGTGAGGGTTCTCCTGCACCTCCCGCATCTCTATGTCCACATGCCTGGAAAGCTGCCTAAGGGTTAGCTAGTAGGACCAGTACGTGGCCTGGAGGGCCTGGTTCTGGCTGGGCAGAACCACAGAGAACTTGGGGCTTCTGACCCCTGCAGAGTCCTTTCAGTGCCTTGGGCCAGATCTGCTATGATGATTAAATAGCTGTTCCTCCGTGTTCCTTCTTGGCCCTCCAGCGGCTTCACTGCCAGCTGAGTAATCATCCTTAGCATATTATTCCTGCCAGCTTGGACCACCGGTGATACACACACTACTGTCCCATTGAGTGGAATGTATCACTGGTCCAGTCACATTTATCAGCCTTTTTAGTAATAAAATGAATAAACAGCCACTGATGGGACAGTTTGTGCATGTCACCCAGCATCGAGATATCAGAATTAATGACCCTGTTGTGATCATGTGAAACACATCCCCAATGTATTCTCTCCCTTGCTCCTAAGTCCTGAACAGCCCCCCTATGTCACTAGAGACAAGAAAATTAATTTAAATTGAGAAGGGTGTTCTGTTTTGCCTTTGGCTGGCTCAGGTTGCCTTAAGAGTGAGTGTGGGAACTGAACCGCCATCCCCTGTTAAATGAGAATAGAGTAAGGTACCTGATCTGATCATATCCTGAGAGGTGGCCTTCCCCAACACCCCTCAGCTTGGGGTGGGCAGGCTGGCTTGCTTGCTTTTCCTTTCAAAGCAGTGAAATCCTTTCCTCAGATAAAACATAACACAGAGCCACGGTCTGTGGAGGGGTCGAGGGTCCCAGGCCCATGTGCAACTGCACTTCTCATCGCTTTCTGTGGATCCCTGGGCTTTGCAGTCATCGCTGACGCAGCCATTGAGTGACCTTTTGGGAGTCAGTTCCTACAGTCTAGCGTTCTCCCTAGGTTCCAAAAGATAACCGAGAAAATAAGTACAAGGTATGGGTTTTACACAAAGCGTTTTCTTCTGTTCAAGTTTTGTAACATTGAAATGTCTTTATGACACAGGAGACATAAGAGATGATAAGAGTTTCTCTTTTTTTTTTTTGTCTTTTTGAGACAGGGTCTCGCTATGCAGTTGAGGCTGGTCCTGAGCTCACTTTTGTAGCCCAGGCTGGTCTCGAACTCGCACCAATCCTCCTGCTTCAGCCTCCCGAGTGCTGGGATTACAGGCATGAGCCACCACGTCCGGCTTAAGAGTTTCTTTTTTGTTGTGGCTGGCTCAGCCCTGGGGGTGGGGCTGGCACAGCATATGGTGCCTGGGATTGAACTTCGGTCTCTGCGTGCTTGCCTAAGCAGGCACTTTAGATAGACCCCTGAGCTATTCTCCGGCTTGGAGAGAGTTTCTTTTTAATGCTTTTTATAGATTGAAAAGTGGTGGGGCTGGGGAGATAGCTCCGAGGCACAAGTGCCTGCTGGGCAAGTGCAAGGTCGTGAGTTCGAACCCTGGTCCCACAAAAAAAAAAAAGAAAGAAAGAAAAGTGGTGACTTTGGACAACTTCGTGTCATCTCAGGGCATACTTATTTTTCTTGAAATCCAAACATATAGCATTCCTCTGATCAGTATCCATGTTTTTCATACTTTCTGACTGCAGTTCTAAGGGAAGAAATGCCTTTTTTTTTTGTTTTGTTTTTGTTTTGTGGGACCAGGGTTTAAACTCATGACCTTGCACTTGCCAGGCAGGCACTTGTGCCATGGAGCTATCTCCCCAGCCCCAGGACATGCATTTTAATAGTCACATTACAGCTAGATTTTATGAAAGAGTATTTCTAGTGCAATGTACTTTGATGAATTCTGTCCCTTCTCTCTCCCAGCCTTCCTTTCTTCCTTTGTTCCTCTCTAATAACCGAGACTCATTAAATTTATTTTATGACCCATTAACACATTACTGCTTAGAGGAGCCGGGCGTGGTGGCTCACGCCTGTAATCCCAGCACTCGGGAGGCTGAGGCAGGAGGATCGGTGTGAGTTCGAGACCAGCCTGGGCTACAAAAGTGAGCTCAAGGCCAGCCACAACTGCATAGCGAGACCCTGTCTCAAAAAGAAAAAAAAAAAAAAAAAAAAAAAAAAAAAAAAAAAAAAAAAAAAAAAAAAAAAAAAAAAAAAAAAAAAAACATTACTGCTTAGAGCTGAACAACGCTGAGCTAGATCTTGGGAGTACGCTCCTGCTATATAATTCTAAATTGTGTGTCAGGAGGACTGTGCTATCTGCTGTGTGTACATTTTGTACCCTTGGTAGACATAAAAAGAAATGCGAGGGCTGTTGGCTGATGTACTCAAGGTCAGTGTGCCAGCCAGTGGCCAAGTGCGGCTCAACCCCAGGTTACCTGAGCCCCTGCCCAGCCCCCACCCAGCTCTGCACACCCCTGGTGTATGACACCGTGTCATCAGTGGCCTCTGCAAATGTTTTCTCTTTTTATTTTTTCCGCTTCGTTCCCAGTCCCTTGCCCTCTTCTCCATTCCCCAGGGGGCACCCATCTGTGCTCATGTTTGTGTACATATGCTGTACTTGGACTAAGCTTATATTCTTTTTTTTTTTTTTTTTTAATTTTATTTATTTTTTTCTTGTTTCACAACCTTTGTTTATTCACTCATTTTTATGGCTGGCTCAGCCCGCCCAGAGGGCAGGGCTGGCACAGCATGTGGAGCCGGGGATCGAACCACAGTCCCTGAAGCCACCCAAGCTTTCCCAAGCAGGGCTTTAGACCACTGAGCCATCCTGCCGGGCCCCTAAGCTTATACTCTTAAAAAGCAAAAGTATCCTTTTGTATATGTGTGCATTTTAAATTTCCTAAAGGACAGTGAGCTGTGGATCAGATTATTTTATAGTTTTTTCATTCTGCACTTTTGAGATCTAATCATGCTGTTGCACGTACCACTCATTCCTTGCTTCTAAGAGCTGGGTTTGGCTCCCTGCATTTTACTCCTACGTCCCCCTGAGGTTGGAGACCCCGCTTCCCTCCCACCTCTTCCCCTCACGGTCTTGGGCCTCATGGTGCTGTGCTGCTTTCTCGTGTGGTAGCTGAGAGCGTTGCCACAGATGCACACAAACCAAATTTAACTTCCAAGTGGCTGTAGTGCTGGTACTCATGAGCAGCAGCGGACAAGAGGTCCCAGCGCTGCTTATTCTCAGTAACACGTGGCATCCTTCATCTTTCTAATGTTGCCAGTCTGATGGGTGTAGAGTGATCTCATTGTCCTGTGCATGCTTCTGATTACTAACAAAGTCGAGCTTTTCTTTCTTTTTTTTTTTGAGCATCGTCTTACTTGCCAGCTTTTTTGGTGTCTCTTCCTTAAATTGCTTATTCTTTTTTTTTTTTGGTACCAAAATTTCTACTGGATTTCCTTCCTGCTGCTTGGCAGGAGGAGATGCTTACATATTTTAGGCTGGTTTTTAAAGAGACCTTAAGCTTTATTATATAACACTATGTATTTTATATGCTCTAAGGCATGTGGCAGGTTTGGTTTTTTGTTTCTGTTTTGTCTTTAATCTTTAAAGATCAAAACACTTGTGTGACTAAAGGTCAAAACTCTCAAGATGCCCTGCACAAGCCGGTCGTGGTGGCGCACGCCTGTAATCCCAGCACTCGGGAGGCTGAGGCAGGAGGATTGGTGCGAGTTCAAGACCAGCCTGGGCTACAAAAGTGAGCTCAAAGCCAGCCTGAACTGCATAGCGAGACCCTGTCTCAAAAAGACAAAAAAAGGGCCCGGTGGGATGGCTCAGTGGCCTCAAGCGCCTGCTTGGGAAAGCTTGGGTGGCTTCAGGGACTGTGGTTCGATCCCTGGCACCACATGCTGCGCAAGCCCTGCCCTTGGGGTGGGCTGAGCCGGCCATAAAAAAATGAGTCAATAAACAAAGGTTCTGAAACAAGAATAATAATAATAATAAATAAAATGTAAAAAAAAAAAAGATGCCCTGCATGCCACATCCGCTGCTCTTTGGGGTTAGGTTCCTTCCCAGCATCAGTGGTTGAGTCTGTGCTGCACACCGTTAGATGCCTCGTCGGCCCAGTCCTGTGGTATCTCATCCTGTAGCCTTGGCAGGGTAGACACACTTGCCACAGATCTGCTTCTGAAGGTAGTAAGCCTTAGAGCCACAGAGGCGGCACACCTGTGCATCTTATTATGAAACTTGCTAAGTGATGCTGGTCCCTTTGTCATGTTGCATCTGCTTCAAAGGCCAAAGAACCTAAGGCAGTGAGCCTGTCAGAGTCTAGGTGATACAAACAGCCGCCTTAGCAAAGGTGTGTGTTGTACATAAAAAATCAGCCTTTCTCCTAAGCATTTAGAGTGATGCTGTTTACCTACGTACTGTGGTTATATTTGAAACAGTTCACAGAGTACTTAAATTTTACTGAGTTTTATGATTCAGATGAAGGATCCTAGTTTTGTTTTTTCTTCACAAATGGGATATTATTTGTAAAAAGCCTAAGGGTCCCCTGTGATGACAGTACAGGCAGGCCCACTTCTCAGGGGCTGAGAGCATTTGGGCAGATGCACTGGGGGGCACCCTCCAAGTCCTCTGTGTCACCTTGGGCTGCCTCAGGGACAGGTGGCACTGGCTCACAGACCAGGTAAGCTTCAGGAGCCTCAGTCTCTAGCAATTCTGGAACAGACCCCTCCTTGGTCAGCATTGGGGGCCCATCAGTCCCACCTGCGAGGATGACCATGGGTTCTCTCTCTTGGCCCAGCAGCAGGGGCTGAGCACCTCAGTGACCCCTTCTGGGGGTCCAGCAAGTGACACAGGATGACTGGGATGGGGGGTACTGCCAGGGCTGAGCTCGGTGCCCTTGTGCAGAGAGCCTTTGGAGTGGAAGCTCTGGTTGCTGTTTTCATCATTGAGAAGGGGTCCTAGTTAAGAAAGTCTGTTCTTGGGGCCGGGCGGGATGGCTCAGTGGTCTGAAGCGCCTGTTTGGGGAAGCTAGGGCGGCTTCAGGGACCGCAGTTCGATCCCGGGCACCACATGCTGTGCCGGCCCTGCCCTGGGGGCGGGCTGAGCCGGCCATAAAAATGAGTGAATAAAAACAAACAAAGGTTCTGAAACAAGAATAAAAATAATAAATAAAATTAAAAAAAAAAAAAAAAAAGAAAGTCTGTTCTAGAAAATACTTTGTAGTCAATTTTAGATATTGCCAGTATTTTCTTTTAGAATATTACCTGTCTGTGACATCTGGTATTAAATAGAAATTCTTGATTTTAAAAGAAAATTACAATTGGGGCCCGGCGGGATGGCTCAGTGGTCTAAAGCGCCTGCTTGGGAAAGCTTGGGTGGCTTCAGGGACTGCAGTTCGATCCCCGGCACCACATGCTGCGCCAGCCCTGCCTTCTGTGCGGGCTGAGCCAGCCATAAAAATGAATGAATAAACAAATAAAGGTTCTGAAACAAAAGAAAATTACAATTAACTACATATTATTTTAAGCAGTATTTATCAATTATAGAAATTTAGGAAACACAGATAAATAAATAAATACAAGCACCAAATATTTTTCCAGGTCTTTGTGTGTATCTGTGCACGTGTATGTGTCTCTGCTAGAATCACGTTGTATGTACTGTTTTGTAAGCTGCTTTTTTAAGTTATTGTTAATAATTACCATTTGCAATATCAATAAAGTTTTTATCTGACACCCAGGGCACACTCAAGTTTCTCCAGTTGTTCCGGAAACATTTTTATAGCTGATGCTATGAAGCCAAGATCCAGGGTGTATCTGTGCCTTGCATCTGGTTATGCTGTCCCGAGTCTTTTCCATTCTAAAACATGCTGCTGCCTTGGTAAAGAAACTGCCCACTTTCCTGCTCAGTAACCTACCACATCTTCTTTATCCTTGATATCTTTTGGTTGGTTCTCTTGTTTATTGCTGTAAAGTAGATCATATGTTTAAGGCTTGATAGTGAACATTTTGGTTAGAATACATTCTAGGTACAGCAATGTCCTAAATTTTCTATTGTGTTATACCGAGACTGTACTATGGCTAGCTTGACCCCGTGATAGTGCTGTTAACAGCTGGCTCCGGGGCACGGTTGACTGTAGTCTGGGCTCTGCGGGTGGTTCTAGTTCCTCCCTGCCTCCTACAAGGTCATCTGTGTGGTATCATTTGGACACTGCACAAGCAGCAGCTACCTGTCTTCAACACATCAATTGATAACCCTTGCCTAAATCAGTAATTTCACTAGGATAACTATAATTCTGTACTGTCTGAGTGTGTAAAGTCATGCTTTCTAGGGTCACCTGAAGTGTTTTTTGTTTTTGAGAAGCAGAGTCTCACTGTGAGGTCCCACCTACTGAGTGCTGGGCTTCCAGGTCTAACTATCATGCCCAGCCTAGTTTTCTTTTTTTAGACAGGGTCTGTCTTAATTGCCCAAGCTGGCCTCAAATTTATGATACTCTAGCCTCCACTTCCTCAGTAGCTGGGATTACAGGTATGTGCCACTATTCCTCAGCTCAGAAATTTTGGGGGGGATGTTGAGATAGTTTCAAACCTCCTATCTCAGCCTCCTGAGTACTGGGGTTACAGGCATGCTGGGAAAGTCTTGATATTAATAAAATTGAATTATTGACCAGTGTTACTACATCCTTTTAGAGGTTTTTTTTGTTTTTTTTTTTTGGTGGGACCAGGGTTCAAACTCACGACCTTGCACTTGCCAGGCAGGTACTTGTGCAACGGTGCTATCTTCCCAGCCCCTAGAGTCTTATTTAAAAAGTTTTCCTTAGGGGCTGGGGAGATAGCTCCGAGGCACAAGTGCCTGCTGGGCAAGTGCAAGGTCGTGAGTTCGAACCCTAGTCCCCCCCCCAAAAAAAAAAGTTTTCCTTAAAATTTTTTTTTAATCTTTACTTTTAAAGAACTTAATGTAGTTCAGGATAGCCTTGAACTCACTACATAGCCCAGGCTGGCCTCAAAGTTGCAACCCTTCTGCTTTAGCCTCCTGGGTACTGCGATTACAAGTGTGTACAGCCATTTCTGTTCTGTATTTTCATTGGCCTTATTGTTGTACATATGGATTCTTCATATAAGGACATTGTAATCTCAGTGGAACTTACTTTTGTAAACGTGATTATGAAGAGAGTCAGTGCTTTTTCGCCCTTCATGGAAGGAGCTGGTTTTCCTGGTTCCATTGACAGCATCCAAGAGGGTCACCAGTGATCCTTGCCTCCCGGTACCAGGCTTTGGTCGTTTCCTCCCTTACAGAGTAAGGCTAACCAATAGACTCTCGAAACTAGGTCCTGAATGGCGTTACCACTTCCGCCTCCCCTGGATGGTTCCCTCTGGGAAGCCAGCCCTTAAGTGGAGACAGGGCAGCCCTAAGAAGAGGTTTGCTTGGTGACAAGCTGAGGCCTGCTGACAAAGCCAGCTCAGGCCCCCAGCTACATGGGGGAACTGTCTCAGAAGCAGGTCCCGAGCAGGGGTGTTGCTTTACACCTGTAATCCCCCCAAAAGGGAGAAGCAGACTGAGCCTACAAGATCAAGACTTCACATAACGCAGCCCTGGCCAACAACTGGGTTGTAACTTCATGAAAGACCCCAGGATAGGGGTCCCACCTAGCCAGACTAATTGTGAATTCCTGGCCCCCACACACATCATTGGTGTGGTACTAAATGTTTACTGTACTTTTAAACTGTTACATTTGTAGTAGTCTTTTCCAGGAAGAAACAGCAGGTTTTGGTTTCTGGAATATAGAATCTGCCATTAAAAAAAAAAAAAAATTTCCTAAAATACGGAAGTAGTTTTAGAACTGGAAAGTGGACAGAAGTTGGGCCAACGCCGAGCAGAATGTGAAGCCTGCAGGGAAGCAGCAGTATGGGAGTAAAGAAGCCTTAGGAAAACGTTACCAGAAACTGATGGAAAGCACATCCTGGGCTGGCGAGATAGCTCAGAGGTGTTAAAGCGCCTACTCAGGCAAGCCTAGGCAAATGTGCAGGGACCAAGGTTCATTCCCAGTACCACATGCCTTGCCAGCTCTACCCCCAGGGTGGGCTGAGCCTGCCACGCACGCAAAAGATCCTGATCATATGCAAAATGGTAACATTTGTCTCCTGCAGTAACTTACAGTTGGGAAGTACATCTAATGAATGTGAGTGGTCTAGCTAAGGAGATTCCCAGACTGAATGAATGGTGAAGGTGCTTGAAGAAAAAAGTAGACAAACAAAATGCCAGAAACTGTTCAATTTGAAATTTAAAATTTTCCAGTCTTTCCAGATATGTAGATAACAAATACGTTAAAATTAGCAATCTCTGATATCTAGGCAGAGATCAAACACGGAGCAGCCTCAGGAAAACATGGTCTGAAGATGAATCTGAGAATGTGTGGTCCCAAGCACTGAGGCAGGAGGATCACCACAAGTTCAAGGCCAGACTGAGCTACATCGTGAGATGCTGGCTGGGTGGCTGGCTGGCTGGCTGGCTTACTTAATTAATTAATTTATTTATTTATCTTTTTGAGACAGGATCTTGCTATGCAGTTCAGGCTGGCTTTGAGCTCAGTTTTATAGCCCAGGGTGGTCTTGAACTTGCACCGATCCACCTGCCTCAGCCTCCCAAGTGCTGGGATTACAGGCGTGTGCCACCACACCCGGCTAGAGACCCTGTCTTTAAAAGTCCTTTGTGAGGACCTTAGAAGCATCCCAGGAGACGCCTCATTTCATCAAATTATTCTGAGCCAGCTGCCACTTCTGAGAAGCTTCAGGGAAATGGTATTTTCAGTAGTCTAAGCCCAGCCCAAAGTAGAGAAGACCTGGCCTTGCAGAGACTCATGGGGACGGCCTTTGTTTCTCCACTAAACCCCAAAACTTACAAGATATTCAGAGAATTACAGTGGCAGAAATGCTGTCCATCTTGGACTGAAAGGAACAGCCCCAGAGCGAAAGGAAGAGGCCTTGGGTCCTTAGAATTCTATAGACTAGACCAGAAGCGACCAAGGAATCAAGACACAAATATCTTCACGGGAAAGGAAGGTGATATAAGGTATAGGAACTATGGAGACTCCTTCCTGAGCAGGGCAGGCCTCCAGGAGTTCCCAATACCCACACAAGCAGATTACAGAGCCTCTGGGCCAGTGCTTTCTGTGTCCTCTATCTCTTTTGAACTAGTGTCCCTAGTGGTTGTGCTGTTTTTACAGCTACAGACTGTGGAGAACACGCTTGGCTTTTTTTTTTTTTTTTTTTTAATTTTTGAGACAGGGTCTCACTGTGCAGTTCAGGCTGGCCTTGAGCTCACTTTTGTAGCCCAGGCTGGTCTCGAACTCACAACGATCCTCCTGCCTTAGGCTCCCAAGTGCTGGGATTACAGGCGTGAGCCACCACGCCCGGCTCACGCTTGGCTTTTGTTTGCAGTTCTTTTTTGTTGTTGTTCTTTTTTTTTTTTCTTGTTTCAGAACTTTTGTTTGTTTGTTTGTTTCTTTCTTTATTTTTATGGCTGGCTCGGCCTTCCCTGAGGGCAGGGCTGGTGCAGCATGTGGTGCCAGGGATCGAACCGTGGTCCCTGCAGCCTACTAAGCTTTCCTAAGCAGGTGCTTTAAACCACTGAGCCATCCTGCCGGGCCCCTTGTTTGCAGTTCTTTACATGGGAAGTGGCCTTCAGGAGTGATAAAGGACAGCATTTTGGGCTGAGTATCTAGTACTCTAGGAGGCCACGGCAGGAGGATTGCAAATTCAAGCCTACTCTGGCTTAACTTAATGAGACCTTATCTCAAAATGTAAAAAGGGCTGGGGATGTAAATCAGTGTGAAGGCCTTTGGTTCCCTCCCCAGTCCTGCAAAAAAAGCAAAACAAAAAAACACTGCACACAACCCTCCGTACTTTGAGTCACTACTATAAGGAGAGTGTTTTTTGCTGAATCAACAGAGACCAGAGATTGGACCATGGAGCCAACCTGTAAGGCAGCTCCCAGTGGTTCTTTTCCCCAAGTATTCAATCCCTTCCACACTGAAAAGGGCTGATAAAGTGATGTTGTACGAGACAGTGAGTCCTCTGCCTTTGTCTGTGGGATTCTTTGCTCTGAAGAAACCAGCTGCCATGTGAGGAAGAGGTCCACGTGGCAGGGTTTGGCTGATGTGAACTGAGCTGTCTGAGTTCCTGAGAAGTGATTCTACCCTGGGCAGTCATGCCTTCAGACAACCCAAGGCCAAGGCTGCACAAGGACCCCCCAGCTGAGCCCCTTCAAAATTCTTGGCCCTTGCCAACTGGAACAATAAATTTTGTATTGTTGTTAATTTAAGCTGCTAAATTTGGGGCAGTCTGTTACATAACAGCAGGTCACTAACTGTTCTATTCTCCCTAGTTTTCCCCTGCTCGATTGTGGTATCTTTTTGTAAGCCCTCACACACATACCTGGGGCGTTGCTGAGTACTCTGTTGTGTTCTATTACATTTTGGTCTTGTTCACATCCTAGAACTAAAGTATAGTCATTATTTTATCTCATAGTATATCTTAAGATTTGTAATCACTGTCCTTAAAATTTGATAGTCACAGTCTCCAGTTCTTTTAAAAAACTAATTTAAGGGCTAGGGAGATAGCTCAGTGGCATAACCACCTGCCTGCAAGAACAAGGTCCTGACTTTGATCCCTGGTACTAAATACCATGCTGACCCTGGAACCCTGGGTATGCCATGCCAGGGCCCAGAACCGAGCATGGTGGTACACGCCTGTAATCCCAATGCTGGGGAGGCTGACACAAGGATCTCTAGGAATCTGAACCGCATAGTGTGACCTTGTATCAAATAAATAATTTTAAAAATTGATTTAAGTAATTACAGACTTCTATGCATCTATATCTTAATATTTTATTTTTAGTTTTTAAAATATATATTTGCTTGAGACAGGGTCTCCTTATGTAGCTAGGCTGGCCTGAACTCATGATGATTCTCCTGTCTCAGCCCCCCAAGTGCTGGGATTATAGCTATGTATTTTTTACTTTGGAGATGAAGTCTTACCGTGTTGCTCAGGCTTATGTCAGACTCTTCTAGGCTCAATGATCCCTCACCCCAGCCTTCCAGGTAACTGGGACTGCAGGCATAGGCCACTGCACCCAGCCTCCCACGTTAAATTTACACTACACTTTACAGAGTTGCTCAAAAACAGCAACAAAAAGCTAGAATTCCTATTAGAAACACATTTAGCTTCTAAGATTGGGGAGACAAAAAGGATTTGGGCATGAACATCCTAGAAGACAGAAGAGAATCCACGTATCTGAGTGTAGTGACACATACCTGGAATCCCAGTACTGGGAGGTCGGGGCGGAGAGGCTGAGGCAGGAGGATTTCAAATTCAAGGGCAACATGGGCCTCATAGAAATGCCCTATTTCCAAAACAAAGACGGTGCTTGATTCTGATTCCTCTTCCAACCTCATCCTGCCTAGCCAGGGCCTCTGATTCAGCAAATGCATTTTTTTTTTTTTTTTTTTTTTTTTTTTTTTTTTTTTTTTTTTTTTTTTTTTTTTTTTTTTTTTTTTTTTTTT
>PVJA010042829.1:0-17103 GCA_004027025.1 Myocastor coypus | reverse complement strand
GGGCTTTAGTACTGATGGGATTATGGGTGGAAGTACTTCTGGGATTATGGGTGTAGCCTAGGGCGGGAGCTAAGGTGGAGAGCCTGAATGTAATATAAAGAGAGACAGAGAGACAGACTGGAGCTCTAGCTGTTGCTGTTGCTCTGCTGCCGTGTTGGTTGGCTACCTCTGCCGCCAGTTCGTTGCTGTTCCGCCTCCATGAACTGGATGCTCTCTGCTCTGTTCGTCTCAGCCTTGGGCCAGCCGAATATGGACTGAAACCTCTACGAACTGTGAGCTAAATAAACCTTTCCTTCCTTCATTTTGAGTGTTGGGTATTTGTCTCAGCAACGAGCAAAAAGTAACTAAAACATCTAGTTTCTTTCTTTTTTTTTTTTTAACATATTTTGTACAGGTTCCACATGGTCTCACTACACAGATCAGACTTGTAGTGATCCTTCCTGTTTTTCAGCCTCCCAAGGGCTGGGATTACAGGTATGCCACCATACCCAGTCTCAATTGCAGTCTCAATGTGACCTGGGAGGTGGGGCCAGCATGGCAGGCAGGCCCGGATCGAAACCCTGGCTCCTGCATTGCCTAATTGGGTGCTTTAATCCACTGGTCTATCTGGTCAGCCCTGCATGCTATCATTCTAGAACTAAAATTTGCTGTTTGGTATTCTTGGCCCTCTAATCTTCTGTCATGTCTTATTCTGACCAAACTAATCAATTAAACTTGCAAGCGTATTATGAACTTTTTTTTAAATTTATGTATTTGGTACAGGGTCTCACTATCTCAGATTCCTAGTGATCCTCCTGTTTTCAGCCTCTCCAGTGCTGGAATTATAGGCCTGGCCTCCACACCCCTCAGGGCAGGGGCCAGCATGGCTTTGGGATCTGTGATCCTTGTTCTTGCCTAAGCAGGCCCTTAGTCCACTGAACTATCTCACAGTATGTTCTGAACTTTCTTGTCTCAAACCCTCAACACATTTACTTCCATAGAAATTCTTACCTCTTTAGCCCATTTTATCTATCTGCAAGACTCAATTGTTATTGAGCACAGTGTGATTAAGTGCTGATTAAGATTTATTCCTTGCTTTTCCAGATCTCAGTACAAAACGGGTGTTTAGTTGCACAACTTTAATCCCAGAACTCAGGAGGCTTAAACAGGAGGACTATAAAGAGTTTGAGGCCAGCCTGGGTTACACAAGCAAGTTCAAGGCCAGGCCAGCCTGAATAACACAGGGAGATCTTGTCTTAAAAAAAAAAAAAAAAAACTTGATTGAATGTTCTCAGGGGGCTAGGGAGATAGCTCAGGGGCACAAGTACCTGCCTGGCAAGTACAAGGTCCTGAGGTCAACCCCTGGTCCTGAAAAAAAAATTCCTTAAATCCTTTATTCCCAAAAAGCTTTATTAGCTTTTTGAGTTCATATCACATTCTATTTTGTATTATACTAAATTGCATTTGTATCTCCTTTATTAAACAAAATGCAGGGACTAAATCTCAATCAACATTTTATCCTATACCATGCCCAATTAAATTTCTTAGTATAAGGATATTTACCACTAAAATTAATTCTTGAAGGGCCAGTGAGATAGCTCAGTAGACTAAAGCGCCTATTTAGGCAAACACAGGGACCACTGTTCAATCCCCAGCACAACATGCTGTACCAGCCTCGCCACCAGAACCAGCTGAGCTGGCCAGAGTACAAACATGGTGGCACACGACTGTAATCTCAGTGCTGTGAAGGCTGAAAGCAGGAGAATCACCACGAATCTGAGCTGCATAGTGCGACCCTGTAACAACCAAATACATACATACATACATAAGTAAATAAATTGGTTCTTAAACTGTTGTTCTTTCCACTAAAATAAAAACCTATTTAGAGGGCCAGCAAGATATCTTAGTGGTCTTAAACACCTCCTTAGGCAAGCTTAGGCAACTGCAGGAACTTCGGTTCGATCCCCAGCATCACATGCTGTGCCAGCCCCACCCCCATAATATAATTTTTTAAAAAAAACTTATTTAGAGCAGTACATCATATTTTATAATCCCTTTTCTCTCCCATAGTTTATAATATAGTAAGATACACTTGTGCTGCATAATAGGTGCTGTGAAATATGATTACGTTAGTGGCTGGGAAGGGAAGATTCATGCTCTACTTAGGGCAGGAAAAAATGAGAGAGTAAAAGAGGGTTTTGAAGGAAACTATCTGAGCCAGGCCTTAAAAAACAAATTCAGTTTTGTTTAATGTGTTGAAATGGGCAACATTATGAGGAAGAGACAGTGGGGGGCGGAAATAGGAGTGCACTTAGGGCACTGCTCTCCAGGTGGCTCCACAGTCTAGGAACAGTTCACAGATGACCTACACCTATTTTAGAATGAATAAAAATAGTGTGAAATATTCCAAATGTTTTTCAGTTTGGGGACTAGGGAAGAGATGTTGAGGAGTGGCATTATTTAATTCATCATCTAAAAATTAGGCCACTGAGAAAATGTCCAGATATGTCTAGAAGCATCAAAACTTTTGAGTAGAACTTAGGTGGGATCCCACGTTCTTGAGGTGCTTTCTGTGGTTGAAAAAGGCTTGGTAGATGCTTGTTGTGATGATGGGAGGGGAGCCTTTAACAGGTAACAAATTGTTAAGAGGAATTAATGCCTTTCTTTTTAATTCCAACAGGAGTGAGTTCTTGCCTTCATAGGACTGGGTTAGTTAAGAGAATAGACTGGTATGAAGCAATGCTACATTTTGGGTCTCATTGGTATGTGCCATTTTTCCACTGTGCAGCACATCTTGGTGCCCTGCTTTTGGACATCTCTGCCTCCAAACTCATGAACTAAATACTCATTTTTTCTTTATAAATTACTCAGTCATACATGTTGCTCCATCAACAGAAAATGGACTAAGCCTGTTTTGTACTAAGTACTACATCACATACAGAAGCAAAGAGATAGCCAGCAGCAGCACAAGGTAAAGAGATTTAGCCTGCCTCTCCAGAGTATACAACTGGGATTCTTTTTTTTTTTTTTTTGATTTTATTTATTTATTTTTTTCTTGTTTCAGAACCTTTGTTTGTTTATTCACTCATTTTTATGGCCGGCTCAGCCCACCCTGAGGGCAGGGCTGGCGCAGCATGTGGTGCCGGGGATCGAACCGCAGTCCCTGAAGCCGCCCAAGCTTTCCCAAGCAGGGGCTTTAGACCACTGAGCCATCCCTCCAGGCCCATAGGATTCTTAATTAGATCTGGTGTCATATTTTAAAAAGTAATAAGTATTATGGGCTCATAAAAAGTTGCAAAAAATAATATAAAAACTCTTGGGTACTCTTCACCTACCTTCCATTAATGCTGGCATTTTAAGTTATTATTGCATAATATCAAACCAGGAAAATGACATGTTAATTAGACTATAGTACTTCTTTCAATTTTCACCATATTTTTTAACCTACACATGCACATGTATATAGGTCTATGCAGTTTAATTCTATGTATACCTTCTTGTACCCATCATCAAAGTCAAGATACAGAACTAGTCCATCACCATTTCTGTCTTTCACTTATCCTTCCCATGTAGCAGGATTTCACAACCATGACATTATTGATGTTGTGGGCTATTTCTATTGTAGGATGTTTGGCAGCATTCTTGCCTTTACTCATTAGATTCCAGCAGCATTCCCACCCCACACTTGTCACAACAATCGGAAATGTGTCTCCAATGTCCCTTGGCTGGGAAAACTGCCCCTGATTCCAAACTATTGTTGAACAGAGAACTAGTGAGATGATCCCTACCATCAGCATCTTTTCTCTTTATTTCCTCTGTCTCACAGAATTGGTTTTATTGTCAAATAACAAGGAAACTGTATTTTACTTTAAAATTTCGCTAAGTCTGAGTCAACCATAACA
The DNA here is from genome assembly GCA_004027025.1 of Myocastor coypus. Classification (NCBI taxonomy): domain Eukaryota; kingdom Metazoa; phylum Chordata; class Mammalia; order Rodentia; family Myocastoridae; genus Myocastor; species Myocastor coypus. Next base: position 13,222 of record PVJA010042829.1, on the reverse strand, counting down.
CTCAAGATAAACCTCACTGCCAGTTTATCCCATTATTGCATATAGTTAGTATGGCCAGAATTCAATTATAAACTTGCATGTAATCTCAGTTCTTATGTTTAACATACTCATCTCCTACCAAGCATTTGAAGTTTAGTCAGACATTATTAAAATGCCTGACATTATACTAAGACTATTGTCTTTGACTTCTCTTATGAAGTGGATATTTCTAAAAACCTGAGACATAGTCCCCAAGGTAAGTATTGACTATCTTACAAAAGTGGTAAGATTTTTTTTCTGAAAACGTGTGAGTACAAGTATAGTGATAAATAGAAGCAGACATGATCTTAATCTCCATAAAAACTTCAAGACTAATGACTTGTTTTTTCATAGACAAATACGTATGGTACTGGGACAAGAGAGATAAATTCAGAGATCTAAGCGTCTGCCTGACAAGCGTAAAGTCCCAAGTTCAATCCTTGGTACCACATGCCTTGACAGCCCCAGAACCCCAGGTGTGCTGTGCCAACCTCAAAACCAGGAGTGGTGGTGCAGTCAAAGCTGCATAGCGAGACCCTGTGCCATATATGTTATCTATAAAGCATTTTCTGGCTTTTGGAAGAAGTCTGCTTTTGTGAAGCATCTGCCATTATATTGTGTAAGTTAAGCAAATGCCATGTTTTCAGTACTCTCCAAGGGCAGCAAAAATAGTTCACAAATTTCTAAAATCTATTATGTGAAGCAAATCATCTAGGAATTCTAGATAATTATTTTGAAATAAAAAAATAATGCTCCCAGATGTTTTGAAGTTTTGTAACATTCAGGAAAGTAACCTGTTGAGGTATTTTACATTCAGGACCACATGTAATCTCGTCCTATTTCATTGAAAGAATTCTTAAAATCTTGAATCCCAAATGAGTTCAAAGGTGATAAAAGAATTAAGATGTGGCTTTAATTATTATATAATCCATTTATTTTGAACCTTTAGAATTATCAATGATAACAAACAGCCAGCTGCAACATATGTACCATAGGCTCACCACCTTACTATTTAGGAATTGTGAGAATGTAAGATTATTTTTCTGAGCTTACAAGATATCTTATTTACTTTTCTCAATGCTGAAACAAAATGCACACCACTCAAAGTTAAAGGGGGGGATTTATTTTTACTCAGAGTTCGTAGTGGTTTCAGCTCATAGTTGGCTGGCTCCAAGTAGGTTGGCATGGCAGGCAGTAGGCAGAAAAGCAGTGAAGTAACAAACAGCCAACATTATAGCAGCCTTGTGTGTAAAAGTCCAGTGAGCTATCCATTGTGTCTCAGAGCCACATAGCAGCCCTCTTTCTGTCCCTTATATTCTATCAAGGCTACTCTGAAAAGTCGAAAGTCTCCTCTGAGATTTAAGGTGAGTTCTTAGCTGTGAGCCCCTATAAAAATGAGAAGAAAGTTAAATATGCTGTGGCACAAGATAAACATTCCCATTCCAAATAGGGCAACAAGGGCCAGGTGTGGTGGTGCACACCTGTAATTCCAGCACTTAGGAGGCTGAGGCAGGAGGATCAGTGTGAGTTCGAGACCAGCCTGGGCTACAAAAGTGAGCTCAAGGCTCAAGGCCAGCCTGAACTGCATAGCAAGACCCTATCTCAAAAAGACACACACACACACACACACACACACACACACACACACACACACAAAATAGGGCAACAGGAACAGGATCAAACAAGTTCAAAATTCAATAGGGCAGACATTAAATCCTATAGTTCCATGCCCAGCATCTCAGACAGTCTGTGGCAAACGTGAACTCCAAAGAGCTTGAGTAACTATACAGTATGGTATTGCATGTGATTGCAACTCTTATGGCTTCTCCCCTGAGCAGGCTCTGCTCCCTCCTTGCAACATTCCCCACACATTCCATGTTCTAGACTTCCCCAACCTTGTAGGGGCTCCACTGCACCTTTGGCTTCACAATCACAGTTTCATACACTGCCCTCTCAGGAGCATACTACCTGTCCTCCCAGACCTTCTGAAATCTAGTGGAAGCCTTCCTGACTCTGACTTTACATTCTACATACACCTAAAACCAGCATCACATGGATGATGCCAAGGTCTTCTGCTGCAATAACAGTAGCCAGGCTTCCTCTTGTCTTAGCTGTAGTAACTGGATTGCTGAGCGCTGGTAATCAAGTTCAGAGGGAAAGCTTCCCTAGGCCATTCTGCAACATAATGTTCTGGGGCTTTTTTCTCAGATAAAAATCTTTCATCATTTCAATTTTGAGGCTCCAAAGGCTAAAGTCCTGACTGTGGGAGTCAACACTGAAAATGTATATATGAACGGCCTTGCATCTAACCTATAAATGTGACCATCCTAACAGGTCAGCTGAGGACTTTGCAGATAGAGCGTGATGTGACTTGGAGCGCAGGATGTAAAAACATTTTATGTGCTTTTCTCAATCATTCCTAAGCTCTATCTATTCTGGCCTATCATCCCAGTTCCCAGTGCTATCAGCTCAACTGTAACACATACTTTTCTCAAGCTATCTTTTGGATTTCTTTGACAGCTTTTGTTTTCTTCATGTAGTTCAGACAGAACATCCCTTTAGTCAACAGAGTGGTCAGCAATCCTCTCCTCAGGTCCTGAGTCTTCTTTCATCATATGACATCAAAGATCAGCCCTAGTATTAATAACTGTGGAATTACACTGCTGGTTCTTGTGATGCCCTCAGGCCATTTTTCCTATTCTCATGTTCTTTCTCAGTGAAGTTCTTTGGTCCATCTTTTCAGTCCACAACTTAACTAGAGGTTCCTTGCTGGCCACCCTCACAATGTTTTAAATCATTCTGCTTGACTCTTTGCTCTTCATTCTTAACATAAATCTGGCTAAATGCCTCCCAACAGTAGTGTGCCACTGCCTCAACTTTAAACTGTCTTGAAATTTGTTCTGTAAGATTAATTAGTCTGTCACTGTTAATCTCAGTTCCAAGCAACATCTCTCAACATAAGCAAAATTCAGACACACTTTCTAGTAAACAGTGTAACTTATATGATCTGAAGTCCAATGACCACTGCAGTCCTTCCCAGCAGAAACCTCCCAAGCCTAGTCTTTACAGGCATTTCTACCAGCATTCTGGTCTCCTACACTGACCAGAGTCTCCCATCAGGTAGTTTATGGCATCGCAGGGCTCCTTGTTCAGCCCACACCTCCACCTTTCCAAACTCTTCCCACAAGCACGTTCCAAAGGTTCATGAATCACCTGGTTAGGAACAGCCACAGCAGTGATCCCACTCAGTTCCAGAATCTGTCATGTTACTTTTTTCATTGCTGAGACAAAATATCCATTATCCAGGTAAAGGAAAGAGTGTTTATTTTAGCTTACAGTTTGCAGAGGCTCCCGTTCATAGTGGTCTGGCTCCAAGGCAGGATGATATGGCAGAGGTATATCATAGAGAAGAAACAGTTCATGGAGAAGAGAGCAAAGCAGCAAAATAGCAAATAAGCAACAAGCAATACAGCAGCCCCCTTTTTGTCCCTTATATTGTATCAAGGCTATTCCCTTAGGCTATGCTTGTGGTAAATAGCAGTTACACTCAGGGTAGGGTACCCTTAATGTTAGCATGAATCAAAACCACCATCACATCCTTAATCTCACCATTATGCACTGTAGTTCCAGCCACCTCTGAAAAGCTCCACCTATGCTGTATGAATCTTTAGGGAGAACATCAAAATATAAGCCATAACACAATCTAATAGTTTCTTGAATGCTAGCAAAAAACACAAGACATCTAGATTAGAAACAAAGGACTTTGTACTTCATGGCAATGTATCTGATGTATCAGCATTTTCTCATACAGTATTTTCTTGATACCATAAGGTGATGTGAAGAGGACCAGTTGACACGTTCAGTGAATGCAGTATAATAAAGGAAACTAAAGGGGGACCAAAATCTTACATAACCAGAAGTAAGTTGTATCTTTGCTTCCTAAGACTATTCTGAATAAGCTTCAAAAAATAGCCCATAACTAAGGCAATATATTAGTTTCTGTGGTGAAATACGCTAAAGGTAGAGGCTTGAAACAGTGAAGATTTATTAGGTCATAGTTCTGAAGTTCAGAAACTTAAAATGGGTCTTAAAAAGACTAAAATCTAAGGCTATGTGCCTTCTGGAAGATTTAGAGGAGAATTCATTTGTTGTTTTTTCCGGCTTCTAGAAGTTGCCGTATTCTTTGTTCTGTAGCCACATCTTTGAAAACCCTAATTCTACTATTATTTTTCCTCTCATCCTTTCCTTGCTTCTTTCCTTTATAAAGATTCTTTGTGATAATGTTGGGCCCATTCAGATAATACAAGACGATGTCCACATCTCAAGGTCCTCACATTTGCAGAGTCCCTTTTGCTTGTAACATGACATACTCAAAAGTTCTATGATTTGGAATGTGGACAACTTTAGGGTGCTATTTTTCTGTCTACCATAGATGGTCAGAGACTTTATGCCTCAGATGTACAAAATCATGAAAAAACCCTAAGTTATCTTCCAGTAATATACACTCTCTCTTTTGACTACTATCAAATTCATTCATTTGTTCTGCACAAACTAATAAGCGAAATGAACATATGACTGATGACAGGATAAGGCCAACCTGCAAGAGTAGTAACTGCTCCCCAGAGCTCCAGAGTATCAAAAACAGTAGCAACTTCCCCTTTCCATTTACTTGATTACAGAAGTTGAGTCAGAGTAAGCTCTAACTACAGAGTAAGATCTAGGTATCAGTGGGTTTGAGTTCCTCTGCATCAGGCTAATAATAAAATCAGAAGACATAAATAATTGCAAGCACACTTACATAAAACAAAAAAATAGGCTTTTAGATATTTTTCCCAGGTAAAACTAACCAAGAACATCAGAGAATTTGTCTCTATGAAAGGATTTAGTTGAAGCATTAATTTGATTCCAGGATACAGCATGCCATTTTGAATTATTAACTGTTCTTCCATTTTTTCTTTGGGACCCAAGTCAATTAACTCAGTAGACCCATGGACATTATTTAGTCTTTTTTATCTTTAAAAAATAGCCTATACAGGACTGGGGAGATGGCTCAGTAGAATAAGCACTTGTCTAGCAAAAAATGGTCTGTACTGTAACATCCTATAGCTCAGTGGTATCCCCAATTTTCTGTATAAGGAGAGTATGAAGTCACAGAGATAAGGGATCAGTGATGTATAGTGTACCTAAGGAAAGTCACATAGAGAGAAAACATTCTCTCAGGCTTTCACATGGAGCAAATTGGTCAAGCAATGGTTGTGACTCATCCAGATGGCTGACACTGTCAAAAGATCTACAAACAGCTATACATGGTTTCAGGGTAAATCCTGAGGGGATTTGAATGACCTTGTCAGATACAAAAGTTACATTTTTTGATATATAGGTCTTGTTTTACCTTGGTCCAGCAGGAAAGTCTAACCATGAGGTATAAAAAGTAAGTCAATATTAGTATACTGAGCTATAAAAGGCTCAAGTCAACAGCTTCCAACATTGCTAGTTGTGCTGATAATCCACTACTATTATGAGATATTGAACTATGCATACAGCTACTTTCTCTTAGTTCAATGAGAAGAAAGATTTGTGCTAATAGTGTTTATACAAGATATCAAGCCTGCATCTTGTACTCTGGACAAATACTACAAAGACAACAATATGCAATGTATTAATTATTGGAACTGTCTGACTAACCTGTTGTGAAATTGTCTCATTGCTATTTCATTAAAATTAATAAAGAAAAACAAATAAATAAAAAGTGATTCATAAAAAATAAAAAACAATTTAAACGTCTATAGTGTGGAAAATATTTAATAATCAGTTCAATGAGTGGGTATTGTACAAGGAGATTTATTGGGAGCAAAAGAAATAGACCATGCCATGAATATATTAGTTGAGCCCAAGCCCAAAGAGACAAATTATTTCTTGTCATGCACCATACAAAAATGTACATAGCTGGAAGACAATAACTGTATTGTAAAGTCTTACATTTGACTCACAGGGGTAGATATATAAAATGAGAGGCATAATTAATAATTGCCTTCTCTGGCATGTCAATAGGGATGACCAGACTTGGAAGAATATTTAACTTAAGGCCAGAAATGTGTGGTTCATGAGGAGAAGAACCTCAGGAGAAGAATCTGCCCAATTAATGAGTTCAAGTAAGGATAGATTTGGTACATAAAATCCTCAAACAGGTGTAATACATATGGTACAGGCAAGCTATGCTGGTCATCATAGCAACATGATCTCAGTGATTTGTCAGAGCCTCTGTCACATCATCAGTGTGTGAACCTCTTGCGGTGTCTTCTTCATTGACCCCATGTCATGAGTTTTGTCACTTATGTGGTTTTCAGTGGCTGTGACATTCCATTATACACAAATACACCCTCATTCTCATATTATTAGGTGCATTGGGCCATCCTACTTTCCTGTTTGGATGTCCTTTTACAGGACTTGAGCCCTAGACAGGCTAGTTGATTTGTCTTTTTACCAACAAAATTGTGATAGAGTATATTTATTTTTTGTAAGTATTTTAAAAAAATTTTAGATTAAAAGTGCCACGGTATAATTTTATTTGTGGGGACAACCATACTCTCCCTTTGTATTTCTTCAGTTGAGTCTTGAAATATAGATGTGTTTTTTTCTTTCTTTTGCTTAATGCATGACCTTTAGTGAATGTGGCTCTGGCCACAATAATCTTCTGTGTAGAGGGTCCAGGCCTATCTGATTGCCTATAATATTTATAACTTAGCTATCTATAATATTTCTCCCCTCTGAAAACCTACCCATAACAGCAGTTAGGGGAGAAGGGTCATAGTTTCTATGTGCTTTGAGCTGAGAAAGGTCTATGTAAGGAAACAGCAATCAGGAACCTTCTCCAGAGAGCTAATCTAATAGGCCTCAGATAAAATTCAGATTGTGGTTTAGCACACTTCTCCTCATGAGGTTGATCTGGTAGATCTCAATAGAAGGAATCTAGCACATTTATCACTGGTTCCATCTGCACAACCACTTGAAGTTTGACAGCTTCTAGACAAGAATAAACAGAGGTGCTGGGGCTGAGAGATGGCAGCGGCTGCCGAGTTAAAGCTGCTGGAGAAGTCTCTGGGGCTAAGTGAGGTTAATAAGTACAGTGCTCAGGGAGAATGACAGATTCCGGTTCTTCAGACAAACAATGGCTCAAGTCTAACAGGATTGATAACAATGGCAACTCATCTGTTCAAGCAAGCCAACAAGGAACATTTGCTGGGAAGCACTGCAGAAGAAAAGGTAGTGGTTCAGCAGTGGTTAGAGTACAGGGTCACGTGAGTAGACAGACACTCCAGTTTGGAAAATGCCCACACACTCTTGAAGGATCTTAATTCATATCTCAAAGATAAAGTCTACCTTATAGGATATAACCTCACCTTAGCAGATATCCTACTATACTATGGACTTCATCGCTTTATACTTGACCTGACAGTGCAAGAAAAGGAGAAATATCTTAATGTGTTTCGCTGGTTTTGTCACATTCAGCACTATCCAGGCAGCAGGTAACATCTGTCAAGTGTTGTCTTCATCAAGAACAGACCATATACCAGCTCTCACTAGAAGTTATGCATGCCCTACAAAAGAGTGATTAAAAGTGTTTAAATGGGAAGTGTATTCATTGCACAGGACTAACATAAATTGATATGCAGTCATTGTTTATTTATTGGAGCTGACAGAATTTTAGAAGTGTAAACTCATGTCTGAATGTTTTATTCATTGAAATCTTCCAGTTTTTTTATGTAAAAACTCAGCTGCTATCAAAGTTGAGCAGCATATACATTACCTTGTTTTTATAGGTAACTTCATTTTAGTAAAGATTGCAAATTAGTGGCTTAAAACAATTTTAGATCATCCTCTCAATGGTTGACTTATTTGGCTATTTATTAACACTTAATTTTCCTCTTATACACATTTATTAAAAATTGTAGCCGGGCGTGGTGGCGCACGCCTGTAATCCCAGCACTCGGGAGGCTGAGGCAGGAGGTTCGCTGTGAGTTTGAGACCAGCCTGGGCTACAAAAGTGAGCTCAAGGCCAGCCTGAACTGCATAGTGAGACCCTGTCTCAAAAAGACAAAAAAAAATTGGAAAAAATTATACAAGTGATACAGAAAGGAAGACATGTTTGTTTTCAGATATGTATGTAAGCTAGTAAATTTTTTTTAAAAAAGAACAATTTTTTTTCTTTTTTACATAGGTTCTCACTAGACAGCTGCAATTTGTGATTCCACTGTTTTCAACCTCCCAAGCACTGGGATTATAGGCATACCCTCCCATGCCCAGATGTGGTGGTGGGCTTGGTAGCTAGCTTGGTGCACCAAGAGGTGAGGCCAGTGTGACATAAGGTGCCAGGAATCAAGCCCAGGCCCCTGAGCTTACCTAAGCAGGCACTTAATCCACTGAACTATCTCACCAACCCTAACCAAATTTTTAAAAGATTGAAACATTTAAAATCAAGGCATGGAGAAACTGGAAGTGGGCTGACATAACTGGAAGAGGAGCCCTGCTTGCCTCCTGTGTTGATATTTTGAAGCTACCAGAGCTTCTGTGGCTGAGGGGCTGGTGGGGGCGAAGATGGTGTGCGAAAAATGTGAAAAGAAACTTGGCATTGTTATTACACCAGACATATGGAAAGATGTGCAAGAAATACCACAGAAAGTGGCAGAAGAAAACTGAACGAAAATAAAGCATTGACTTCAAAACAGGCAAGATTTGATCCGTATGGAAAGAATAAGTCCTCCACTTGCAGAATTTGTAAAAGTTCTGTGCACCAGCCAGGTTCTCATTATTGCCAGGCTGTGCCTACAAAAAGGCAATGGATTATTCTGCAAGCTCAACATCTACATTGCACCTTGAAAAGTCAAAGCAGAAAGTAAAATTACACAAAGCCAGAAATTCCATCAATACATTTAGACAGACGCTGCTTGTAGTTTTTGGTATCCAAAACTTTTTCCCCACACATTGCACAGATGCCTCTGTAGCTTTATGAGAAACATCCCAATAAACAGTTAAACATATTGTGATATATTTATATTGTTCATCCTTAAGAGGCTAAGTAGGTAAAATAATAAGGTTTCATTAAAAGATGCTCTTGGTACAAAACTAAATTAAAAGACAAACATTTTCATGTATCTATGACATTCATTATTGTTAATCTTAGAGTGTATGAAATATATTCATGCCTCTCAAATGTATAGGTCTTCTAAGATATAAAACTGGGATTGTTTATGGTTATCATCTTTTTCTGGACTTAAAATATTTGCTTTTCTCTTTTACTTTAGCTACTTGACCAATATAAATATATCACAATATGTTTAAGTGTTTATTGGGATGTTTCTCATAAAGCTACAGAGAATAGTAGAATCTCCTTACTGAACAAAGACTGAAATAAAATATTTCATGGCAGCAGCTTCTTTTAAGAGTCCTGTCTAAGTCTCTCTTAGCCTGAAAGATCTCTATGTAATTGTCTTAATTTTTTTGATGTCCTATGAAACCCAAATTATAATAATTAACATGTTTTTTGGTAGTGGAAATCTAACTCAGGACCTTGTGCTTGCCAGAAAGGTGCTGTGCCACTGAGCTATATCCCTGGGCCTTAATACAATATTTTTGACCAATGAAAGTCTCTCAAGTTACTATACACAGACAACAAGTATTATATTTGTAAAACCAATGTTGACATCATCTTGATCAGCTTGACAATCTGAGTGCAAGCATATCTTTAATTTGTAATGACATTTATCTATGTCAACTTAAGTTATAGGCAAAAGTTTTAAAAATTTTAAAAGGCAAAAGAAAAATTGAGCTTAAAAAAAACCCCAGCTGTTTACTGATCAGATAGATGACAAACAAACACACATAAAACAATGTTTATGCCAGGCTGGCCCTGTTCCTGGGTTGCACTGAGAAGGCAACTGAGCCTGGGCCTGGTGGCGCATGCCTGTAATTCCAGCTCCTGGGAGGCTGTAAATAGGCAAATCACTAGGAGTCCAAAGTAGTAGTAAAACCCTGAACACCCTGTAGACTCTTCCCTAAAGTAAAATAAAATAAAAAAAGTTTATAAAACTAGACTGAACTCATATATTTGGATAAACTGAATTATAATAATTCTATATGAGACTAATCAGAACTTTTTATTGGTCAATTAACAGGGATCTCATATAATAAGAATCAGAAGGAATAAAAAATTTTACCTATATATAATCAATATTTTTCTGTATTTTATTTTGTCTCATGAATTTTGGCAGCTACATGTGTTTTTCTTTCAGTTAGCCTCTGAATTAGTCACCTCTACATTTTCTGTCACTTATTCAGACCTTTTTAACAATGTTTGTGAGATTATCTGTAATACTTTCCATAGTTTCAGTGAACTTTGAACTTTTATAAGATTGGGTATTTGTACCTTCAGTTCTTTTCTATTTTTTATTAATATTAATGAGAAAGAAATAGCAATGGGACAGTTTCACAACAGGTTAGTAGGACAGATACAATAATACATTGCATATTGTTGTCTTCATAGTAGTCATTCAACGACAAGATGCAGACATGATATCTTGTCTAAACACTATTAGTACAAATCTTTATTCTCATTGAACAACAAAAAAGTAGCTGTTATATAGTCCAATAGTCCATAATAGTGGTTTAGTGTATCTTGAAAACCTTTTAGATAACTTTAAAGATTTTTTTGTGACTCTCCCTATCCCCAAAATATAATCTCTATTTACATTTTTAAAAGCTAACTGAAGCATGATAATACTGGCTGCTTGTGAATGAGGAATCTGTGGATAGCCTCCTGGGTAGCTGGGACTACAGGTGCATGCCACCATGTCTGCTATGGTCAAGGAAAAAAGAGCCCACTGTTTTTGCTTCCATGGGATTATAAGTGGACCCTGGAGTGGACATTGGAGCATTGGGGTGCACAGCTGGGGCATAGAAAGCAGTGAGTGAAGAAAGTTAGTGAAGCACAGGTAAATGGCTGAGGGAGTGGGACATGGCAGCCCCAGAGTCTGCTGATTGCCACTGGGACAAAGGCACAGGTCAAACTAAGTTCCAAGTTGAAAAGACCTCAGGAGAAATGATCTGTCCATTTAAGATTTTTACCAACTCATTCTAAATTGCTAACATCCTCTCTCTCTCTCGCTCTCTCCCCCCTTTTTCTTAGTACAGTGGATTCAACTCAGGACTTTGCACTTGCCAGGCAGGTGCCTATTCTACTGAGCTACCTCCCTGGTCCTTCATTCTCATTTTTTTATATCCAAATTGCATGAGGAAACTATGGGCTATATTGGTTACCTCCTGTGGCATTTTTGATAAATTTTATGTCAGCATGTGAGAGCGCAAGTATTTTAATAAGCTTCACAGCAATTGAATATAGCTCTTCTCCTTAGCTAACCTATTTTGCCCCATGTTTTATTCCCAGATAAGTGAGTGTTTTACCTTTCCACTCCTCAGTCATCTCAGTAGTTTCTTTTGCAAAGTCTTTTTCTGTCTCTGAGCTCACGGATTCTCTTCTACTCTAGGTGATCTTTACTCATCCCAATTTTAATAGCACTAGCAGTCCTTGTTCAAGTGCCAAATATCAAGAGCTGGTGAGTCTCTAAATCTTATAGGTGAGTATACAGCAAAGGATAAAACACAATAGACAAAGTAATATGGTTATTTTGGGATTCAGGAAGGTCAGAGCTCTTATGACTAAGATAAAGACTTTTCTGGAATCAGTATTTATTGAGTAAATAATGTGTTCCTAGGGCCCTGCATGAAAGTGCATGGAATAGCTCAGGTCAAAGGCATGATAGTGAGCAAGGCCTTGTGAAAACAGATGAATGACATTCTAAGGGGTAAATCTTTGTTTAATGAGAGAACTGTTTTATCTCTAAAATTGGCAGTTGTTACCTTGAAATTTTTGAGTGAAATTTAGTGCCTCAGCTTCTGTGCTGTCTTGCCTTCAGAGATGTCACATCATGAAAGGCCACTGTAAGACTATCATGACTGTTGGCATGGAGAGTTCTATTTCTGTATGCCAGACACTGGCTTTTCAAGCAAGTCACTTAGGCTTGGGACAAACTCACAAACTAATGAAGAAAAGCCAACTGATTAATTTTAAATCCTGCTCAGTGCCATGTCAATGTGGCCTCCAACAAAAGAGCACATTTTCAACCAAGTATTCATCATTCTAGGAGCTGAGACCACATTTATCCAACAAAAATCAGATAGATGAAGTTTAAATTCCTTAGTCCTCCTTTTGGCTAGGCTGCCACTCAGAGGACATACTAACCAGGCCAGTCTGTAATTGTCGTTACAGAAATGCCTGGAATTCCCAGAGTATAATTATAGGTTTTCAAAATAGGTTATTAAGCTCCCCATCCAAGCTTTTTTTGCTCTTGTTACCTAATAAGTAGCCAATAGGAGATAATTCCTTTCTAGAAACTGCTACACTTAGTGACTAAAATACCTAGTACTAAAGTGTATGGACTGGGAAGCAGTGAGAGAGATACAATGAGAGATGGTTTTAAGTTGATTTTTGAAGTGACTGTTCTAGTGTTCAACAGCACCAGATGCCCGAGCACAGCAGGGAACAAGCAAAGTCCATTAAGGTACTTGAGTGGTTTTCCAATTCAAAAGTACACTGCTGTCAGATTGCAAGTGATCCAGAAAGTCAAAAACAAGTATGATACCTATTTATTTCAAGGGCTTCAGTGGTATAACAAATCAGATGGTTGACGTGAGCCAGTAATACTTAAGCTGATAAAGGTGTGCAGCAGATGACATCATCAGTTTAACTGAGTGTAGAGGTCAAAGGCCCCTTGTTGTCAGCATGCCAGGGATATGGTCACATCTGTTTAAGGTAGATGTGTGGATTTCCATCAGGAGCCATAAGTTTGGCAAGCAGTCATAGGCTTTGCCTCAGATACATACATTATTGTGTGACAGTCTATGATGGTGAGTGTATACTGTGTCTAGCACAGTTAAAAATAATGGAGCTGAGCCGGGCGTGGTGGCTCACGCCTGTAATCCCAGCACTCGGGAGGCTGAGGCAGGAGGATTGGTGCGAGTTCGAGACCAGCCTGGGCTACAAAAGTGAGCTCAAGGCCAGCCTGAACTGCACAGTGAGACCCTGTCTCAAAAAAAAAAAAAAAAAAAAAAAAAAAAAAAAAAAAAAAAAAAAAAAAAAAAAAAAAAAAAA
>PVJA010042828.1:0-17086 GCA_004027025.1 Myocastor coypus | reverse complement strand
CCACCACCACCACCACCGCCACCACCACCACCACCACTGTCATCTTCCTTTTTACGTACAGTACTATATATATATATATACATATATATATATATATGTATATATATATTTCAAATCTACTCATAATTTTGCTATTGCCCAAATACTACATATTCATTATCTCTGGACAAAATAAAAAATTTAATCTAGAAATAGCTTGAAATAGCTCTGGATAAAATTAACAAGGATTTACTTTGGGGTGGCAAGAACTGTGTCTCTGCAGGTTGAAGAGCATGCTGAGGTGGGAGGGCCGGGCATGAATACCTGATTGGGAATGCAGCATGGCCTATTGGTCAGAGGGTTCTGCAACACCTGAGGCAGGACACTACAGCAAGTTACCAAAGTCCTGGCCTTACAGCAAATCAGAGTGGAGTCTTCATTTCTCCTTCAAAGAATCTGAGCATATTTGTGATAGGATGTCCTAGAGCTGACATCAGCCCAAGGAGTGAAGAGTTACAAAAGATAGCAGTCATCAAGCCTGGCGCCACATCTTGCAGTGGCCCATCCTGTGGTTTTCAAGTTGTGTCTGTTTTCTTAGTTTTAGTTAGCCTGAAGTCACTCTGTAGGCAAGTTTCTTTTCTTTTCATGCACTTAATAAATGTAACCCCTTGCTAGCTTTTGCATTTGTCTTCACTAATTCTTGTTCAGGGCAGAAAGAGCTTAAAAACTACCTCTGGAAGGAGACTCGAGCACCCCAACACCTGTAATAATGTTTGTCAGTAAGGGTATGTTGGATTATTAGCAGAGCAAAAGCGTACGCTGCAGACTGGTGGCTCAGTCACAGTGGAGGTGGAGATGGGGACACAGCCGACGGGCAAAACTTTAAGAGCTGTGACAATTCATATTTATTTATTTATTTATTTATTCATTTATTTTTTGTCTTTTTGAGACAGGGTCTCACTATGGAGTTGAGGCTGGCCTTGAGCTCACTTTTGTAGCCCAGGCTGGTCTCGAACTCGCACCAATCCTCCTGCCTCAGCCTCCCAAGTGCTGGGATTACAGGCGTGAGCCACCACGCCCGGCTTGACAATTCATATTTAGTGTTACATTTTTCTTATTCATAGTTACAATTCTCCCAGTGATTCGCAGTTAACTGTCTTAAATGATCTTCCAGGTACAGTACATGCTAGACCTTTGGGAATCATAGGTGGGGCTTATGACCGTCCTTGGATGAGATAAGAACATGGCTTGCATGACAAAGTGACAAGATGAGCAGTAGCCGTTTGCATGGGAGTGTCTGAGGCTGAAATCCAGATGGAGAGTTAATGTGGAGACTACATAAGAACTCAGTTTATACTGTAGTCTGTATTTCTGTTTGTCAAAATTTTCTTTTTCTTTCATCTTTTGTGATGGATACATCTTACTCTCCTACTCTGTTAAGCTCAGGGAAGACCATTTGTCTTCCTATGGCCAGTGACTTATGGGTAGAAAAGCATGTCATATCTGGGCAGCATCGTTAAGAACCTGTGCTTCAAGTATTAAGAACCAAGCATTAAGAGCCTTGTTCTCCATGTATTTTTTCCACTGCCTTGGGTTCTAGAGTGTTGAGCAGGTGCCAAAGCCACAGCCTGGTTTCATCTGATGTGTTATGTGGACATAATTATTAATTTTATGTATCAGCCTGATTGGATCATGGAGCACTCAGATATTTTTCTAAGCTTTCTTTCTGGGTGTATCTATGCAGATGTTTCCAGATGACATTAGAATTTGGATCCATAAACTCAGTAAAGGACACTCTGCAATCGAACTACATCACTAATTTATTGAAGGCCATCCTACTCTGAAAGGTGGAGGAAGAAGAATTTGCCCTCTATGCCTGACTGTTTAGTTGGGGCACTGATCTTTTTCTACCCTCAAACTGAAACTTGCCTTTCCTGGTTCTCAGACCTTTGCACTCAGACTGAAACACACGTGGTAGCCTTTCTAAGTCTGCAGCTCATGGATAGCAGATCCTTGAACTTCCCAGCCCCCATAACTGAGTGAGCCAAATCCTCATCTCTTTCACTTGCTCTCTCTGCTAAAACCTAGTAAAATGTTTCTCTGTTTTTCTGGAAAGCTCTGGGGAGGCAGTAAACCTTTGTGGTTGTAAGCAACTGAGACTTTGGGGAAAGTTTTCAATTTGCAATAATTGTGCCTCGGATAAGCCTCATTGGCTACGATACTGCCACCAAGCAAAGCTGCAACTGAGACTTTGGGATTATTTATGACAAGCATAATCTGATCATTCCTGATTTACATAGAGGGATTTTCCACGGACACAGAAGCAACAGATTATGGAAGACTGACTCTTCCATCGCTGCATAGTAGGGCTCTTCTGCCGATTAGAGATCTATGATGTACTTGGATTAATGTTTTTTTTTTTTCTTTTTGTCTTTTTGAGACAGGGTCTCGCTATGCAGTTGAGGCTGGTCCTGCGCTCACTTTTGTAGCCCAGGCTGGTCTCGAACTCGCACCGATCCTCCTGCCTCAGCCTCCCGAGTGCTGGGATTACAGGCGTGAGCCACCACGCCCGGCTATACTTGGATTAATGTTTGATTTGCTCGTGTGTTTTTAAATTGATGCCAGATAGTGTGCTCATGCTCTTCCGAGATATTTTTTTTCTCTTTATCAGTATTATAGCTGTTACCTTTCTCAACAAAGCCAGTTTCAACTTCCCTCTCTATTTTTTGCCTGTCATATTGAGGGACTCTATGGATGAGGCTGTCTACAAACACTATACCCAGACAAATGAAGAGTCCTCATGTATGTTGGTTTGATATATATGTATATTCAGAAACTACTTTTGAGAAAAAACTGCACCTTGGGCACAACTTAATTCCTCCCCCAATTTTTATATTAAAAATCCATCTAAATATTATATTTTAAAGTGATAGGATTTGGCTTTAGGTTAACCATTTAAAATACATTAAAAGCTATCCTCTGAGTTCCACAAGCATAGGGACCCAGATTAATTAGAAAGGCCTCATTAGTTTCCAGTGGAGGGAGTGTTGATAGGAATGAGCTGACAGACTACAGGAGTTGCAGGGTGGCATGAGCAGCCTGAAGCAGTACTTGACAGGCAGCCTCCATAAATACTTCAATCCATTGCTCTTCTGTCTCTTGCTAAAATCAAGGAAAGGATCAAAAGCAATTATGTAGATAACTAAAAAAAACAAAAACAAAAACAAAAACAAAAACAAAAAACCTGTGTGTGGCAGGTAACTTGAAGTGCTTCCTCTAAATTTTCTGGGCAACTGTCTTCACTCTTTGTATCCTTAGTGTCAGCAGGAATCTGATCTGGCTCACACAAGCTACTTTAGCAAGTAAAATGCTCTCAGCTGGTGCATATTGCTTCATAGGAATTCCCCTACTCATCAATCTAGATTCTGAAATAGCTCTGTCAGATCTCAGGGCTGCATCATTCCCATTGATTCATGGCAAAACCCCAAATCCTGCTACTGCTGTGAAAATGTTAAGCTATTTGTGAGACTTCAGAAAGCAGGGTCTGGCAGCTCATAGTACTTGTCTTCCGGTGCTGGGTAAGTTAAGTTCTGTGCCCTCACACGCTGGGCAGATGAGCTTCCGGTTATGGAAGCCAGGGAAGGTTTGCTGCATGTCAGCCTTGGTAGGAGGCATCTGCTACATTTTACCTCTAACGCATTCTCATACGTCAGGTCCCCCACCCTTACATGAGAGCTGAGAAGATGAAATTTTGACAAAGTACACAACTGGTAGATGAACAGAATTAAAATGTGAACCCAGATCCATTTGAGGCCAAAGTTTATTTACCAGTACTCATGTGGCTCTGGGATAACCAGGGTATCTAAATTTTTAAAAAGTTCCATATCTGTTTTCTTTCTTTCTTTCTTTCTTTCTTTCTTTCTTTCTTTCTTTCTTTCTTTCTTTCTTTCTTTCTTTCTTTTTTTTTTTTTTGTAAATTGAGTGAAACCTGTACATTAAAATATTGGTTCTCAAACTTTAACATACGTAAGAATCATTTGTAAGTCGTATAAACCGGGGAATGCTGACTCTAATTTGCTGTGCTGTTTCAGGAGACTGAAACAGGGTTAAAGAATTTGCATTTTTAACAAGTTTTTAAGTGATCATGACGCTGGAACCTGAAGACTACACTGTAAGTCACACCACTGCATGGAAGTGACCGTAGAACTAAAGTGAACTTGAAAATCATCAATAGAATAAGATCAGAAATCTACGAAGTCACCCAAGAGAGAATGACTGAGAATAAAACATGATTGATAATTTAATAAACACATCTAAAGAGAATACTTATATGTAGGTAGATGGTCAGACTAGAAACATTAAATAATGAGACAGAAAATGTAGCCAGTACTAATCATCTAGAAGGAAAAAATGACAAGTGTCAGCTTCTTCTTTGACCTTGAATCCCTGGACATCAAACAATCATATAAAGATGCACTAGATTGACATGATTACTTTGTTTTCTTAGATATATGAGATGGTCTCAAGCATGGTTGTAGTTTTAGGACCCTCTCTTTGGTCATCTCTGTGAGTGCCATTGATATGGATAATATATGAGAAGGTTGTCCCCTGCTGGAGTGGAAAAGGCCATTATAACTAAGTGATTCATGTAAGGTTTGCAAGTTTGCAGAGATTAGTCATATTCAGTGCCAAGGCCAGATCCTGGGATCCATGAGAGCATGGTGTGTAAGAGGTCTGTTCTAGAAAAGGTTTCTTTGGCAATATCCCAACTGGCTCAGGACCTGAAATCCTTGAAACAAGTGACAGTGGTAGAAAGTAGTTAACAAATGCATATCTTGTCACAGTGTGTACCTTTGGTAAAGGCTAAAGATTTACACGATCTGAAGAAAACAGAGTGTGGTGTGTGCCTTTAGCTTTAGTTTTGTGAAAAGAAATGATTTTAAGATCTGAAAAAAGAGAGTCTAGAACAAAAATTTAAGGCTTCAAAGCAAGCAGTAATATGTAGTCATATGTCCAGTCTTACACAACTGTATCTGATAATCTAAGCAAGAGATTTAATGATAAAAGTACATAGTATATCAACCATCATTACTCAGCTATTCTTGAAAATCTGTAATGTATGTATTGTTTTATGTTACCCATTTGTGTTTGTTTCTGATTTTTGTTCTTGCTTTTGTTTTTAGTTTTTTATTTTTAAAGAATTATTTTATTTTATTTTTTTCTGGTTTCAGAACTTTTGTTTGTCCATTTATTTATTTTTATGGCTGGCTCAGCCTGCCCTGAGGGCAGGCCTGGCGCAACATGTGGTGCTGGGGATCGAACCGCGGTCCCTGCAGATGCCTGCAGGCGCTTTAGACCACTGAGCCATCCTGCCGGGCCCCTCTTGCTTTTGTTTTTACTTTTCAAAATTAAAAAAAAAAAAAAAAAAAAAAAAAAAAAGAGACTTGATTTGCAAAACATACACCACAACCGAAACTTCTGGAGAAGTATTCAGGCCCTCACTTGTGTCTTTCTTATCTGGTAAGCTGGTGAGCCAGGATTTCAGATGCTTCCAGTCTGTCCTGCCTGGAAATAGTCTCCCAAAAGGTGTGCATTCTTTGGTATTCAATGCAGGGTGCATATGCTCCAACTACAGCTGTGTCTTTGTGAAAAAACAAGGAATATCCTAGTTTGAACTTTTGGTGTAGAAGAAAGACTATCCTATCAAGGATCTAAAACCCTAGGTAGGTTCTGGACAAGGTCCATAGACACTTTGCCTCTCTCTTCTTTCCCCTTTTGGAAAATCACTCCTCTCCTTTGTGTCTTTCCTTTCCTTTGTCCACAGGGTTGTTTCCAGAGCAGGTTAACCACATAGATATGCTACCTTACTTAATTCTTCCTTTTTTAAAAAAATGTATTTAACACATGGTCTACAGGGTCTTATTACACAGATCACAATGGTTGTGATCCACCTGTGTTCAGCCTCCCAAGCGCCACGACACCCAGTCTCAGTCACTGTCTCAGGGTGCCCTGGGAGCAGGGCTGGCATGGCATGCTGGGTATCTACATTAGCCTAAGCAGGTACTTTAATCCCCTGAGCTATCTGGCTAGTCCTAACTCTTACTTAATCTTTACACTTTTTCTTTCTTTTTTTGTAGGACTGGGGATTGAACTCAGGTCCTTGCATTTGCCAGGCAAGTGCTTATTCTACTGAGCTATCTCCCCAACCCCCATCCTTATTTAATCTTGATGGGCTCTGTTTACTAATGAGATGAGCATAAGAATGAGAAAGAGAGAGAGAGAGAGAGAAAGGGAGAGAGAGAGGATAGCTGTAACCATTATAGTCTTGCATTATGTAAATATTATTTATTATTATTTAAACATGATTGTTAACAATGCTCTGGGGAGAATTGTACATGGTGAATATCAAGGGGCTTGCAAAGTGTTAATTAGCAGAGATAGTGTTGAGACTCCAAGTTTCATACAAGGGGTAGACCTGGCAAGGTGCAGGTGAGAACTAGCGGTGTGTATAAACTCCAGAAAGGGTAACTCGTTTGCAATAGGTTATCTGGCTATGCAATTCCAGCCTGATGACAAGGAAGGGGTTGTGGGTACAGGAGGCACACAGTGGAGAAATTAGTGCCCATTCCTGTGTGCTTCAAGCTTCACCCTTAACGGGAGTTGTTTTCTCTGCCACTTTGTAGACAACTGGGGTCCAGAAGTCAATTTATATTGGTTGTAACCAGCATTAAAAACAGGGCAGAATAATATTAGCATTCATTATACATAGTAAATATTATTTTGTAAGACTTTAATCAGTTATACATGTGTATTTGTATAAGGTTCCTCATGTTTGTTTATACCATGAGTCTTGGCGGCTTGAGCAAACAGCCTTCTCGTGTTTTCACTGGGGCAGCATGGGTGGGGCGCTCACTTGTGGTTGCCTTGGCAAGATCTCCTCGGTGACTTATTTTCTAGGCTGACTTTTGGTCTCTACTCTTTTCTAGGTTTTATTCAGTTCAGGTCACTGCCACAAAATCACACAAAACAGGCAGCTTTCTCATAGTTGTGTCGCAGCTTAGGACCATGTCAGTATCCATTCTATATTCTAAGTGGGCCCAGGGGGGCTGTCATCAGCCTGGGGCCCTCAGCTAGAGAAAGTCTTAAAGGAAAATCCCAGACTGAAACCCTGTGGCTGGTTCAATGATAGAACCAGGAAGAGAGGATCAAAGAAAAAAGAAGGCCCTCTGGGCAGGCCTCTCAGAGGGGTCCAGGGAAGGATGGGAGGTCAGCAGTGGTCTGTGACACGATTGACCTTAGGACCAATCTAGGTGATAAATTAGAGAATGAGGGGGACAAAGGCCAGTGTATTCACTCCTTTAAGACAATCTATTTTGCTCTTACTTGAACTTGTGCCCCTGTAGTTTATCTTTTAATCTCTGACTCTGCATTCTGAGAGCTTGGGGGCTTGTGGCTGTAATGGGCCCTACCTCTCAGCAGCAATCTCCTATGTCTTTCTGGCAGATACTGTCACATAGTTCTAGAGACTAAAAGTCCGAGACTGGGGTGCAGCATGGCCAGGCTCTGGTTTGGACCCTCCTTTGGGTTACAGACAGGTATCTCACTCCATCTGCACATGGAAAAAGGGAGGTAGCTCTATGGGGTCTGTAAGGGCAGTGATCCCCTCACGGAGGCTCTGCTCTCACGACTCACAGCCCCAAGGCTCCATCTCTGACTACTTACTACATCAGGGGCAGGGATTTTACAGTGTGCGTTTGGGAGAATCACATTCAGTTCATAATACGAAGTCAAGCACTATGTCTTTCGCAGCAGAAGCCTGGGGCTCAGGTCCTAGAGGAGCAGCTGGAGTGAAAGGGTTTGAGTTTGGGGAAGCTTTCTCTCTATCTCTTTAATTTTTGATCCATTTTTTTTTTTCACTGTTCAAACTTAAAAGCTGTACCAAAGGGCGGGCCCAATAGCTTAGCGGATTAAAGCACCTGCTTAGGCGGACTCAGGGATTACAGGTGTGTGGCACCATGACCAGGATCTGTTGCCATCTTGGTGCAGGGCCGGCATGACATGCAGTATAGAGAATTGAACCCTGGTCCTTGCACTTACGGGGCAGGGGCTTAGACCACTGAGTTGTCTCCTCAGCCACACTTTTTAGTATTGCAAAATTTTATTCTTTTGGCATCAGGGAGGTGGAGCTACAGGGAGTAGAAATTCTGCTTTCTACCCACTGAGCTCGATAATTCAAAAACCCTATTTTTGAATTACAGTTTATTAAGAAAAGGTCAGTTAAGTTTTAAAATATCCAGTTCAGATCCCCAATAGTCTTGGCATTCTCCTTGCCCCTCCGTCCAGCACTGGCCATGCTGCACTGTTGAGAGTCTATTTTCTCACGTGTCCATCTCCAGTTTACTCCACCATTCTGAAACTGTGCTAGCCTTGCTGTCTCTTGGCTTTCGCTTCTTAGGCCGAGATGGACCAAGCGCATCCCAGGCTGAACCCTTCTTGAGGTTTGTGTGTGAGTTCTTCACAGGTTGCTCAGGGTCAGGGAAGGATTTCTCCTCATGTATCTGTCAGATTCATTTATGTGAGAGCTCTGTGCAAGTTTCTTTGAACTTCCTTCATCTTTAGCACCAGTGATAGACCCTGGCTTTCCTGTGGCTCAGGACTCCCACTCTGGAGGGAGTGTTTCTTGTTTCAAGATGGCTGAAGCCCAGGTATCTCTTGTCACATTCACTTCACCCAGGAGGTTTAGGTTCCTTGTCTAAGGAGGAACAGCAGGAGGGCTGACTTCTGCTCTGTGGCATCTCTGCCACTTCTGTTCTCCTTTGCCCTGCTCAGTCCTAGAGAATGGGCAGATCAGTATGTCTGCTGCATTCCTGGACGTTCTGCTATCCCTGAGTAGACTCTGCTGCTTGCTGCAGGCCTGGAAGCCGTGGAGTTAAGAGGCAGAGTGCTGGTGGGCAAGAAAACTTTATTACCATAATCTAACTGAGAGGAATAGGGCAGGGTTTCTGGCCTCTACAGAGCCATCTTGTCAGGAGGCTACTATAGAGACAGTTTAATTAAGAGATAGTGACCACAGACTGGTGTCTTTTTAGACATTGAGTTTTGTGGTCAGATGATACAGAGCTGATCTCAGCCACGGGTGCTTTTTGGTTATACAGATCTTGAGAATGAGGAACATTACTACCTCAGTTGGTGCTTGTCATGGATTAGTTTGGCCATGTGTAGCTCTTGACATGGTACACAGAAGAAGGGCTGGCGGGGGATACTTGTCTTGAAGTTTTTGTGATCCAACGCATCGTGATGAAAGAAAACACAGGTCACGTGACTATGGAGGAAGCCAAGGGCGGGTAAGACAAAAAGGGAACCAGCCATGAGATTTGGTCCCAGCATGCACTTCCATCGCGCTGGGTCCGCCTGCCTCCTCCTGTTCCTGAGGCCGCGGGTTCTCTGAGTGTTCTCCTTCCTCTCTGTCTTGTAAAATGCCCAAGTTTTCCATCCTCCGTTGATAACGTGCAAAAGCCATCACTCTTCCCTTTTCCTAATCTGATGGTGTAGGGCGGGGAGAAGCAGAGGGGCTGGGGATGACTGGGAACAACAGAACTAGCTAAGCGCAGCCCATGAAAACACCTGGCAGGAGCGTATGGCCCTCAGGTGTTGGTAACTCCTTAGAATGTGAAGTTCCTGATGCATCTTTGCCTTCTACTCCAGGTTTTGATCAATAATTCTGAGACAACATGAACGGTACCATCAACTCTTCTCCGTATATGTGAGAAGGTCCAGGTCATCTCTGCTGCCCATACTGTGAAGAGTTAAATCAGAAGGGCTGAAAACTTGAAATGCTTTCCTATGTACCTGAGCACACTGCCAAGACTTGGGTGTTTCCACAGAAGCTCCACTGAGCAGACCCAGGCCATTGAGGGTGGATTTGGTCCATGTCGTAGCTGCAACAGTGCCCCCAAGTGGACAGCTTTCAGAGTTAAAAAAGGAAACTGAAAATGCTGGATAACAGGGAATTGGCAAAGATATTTTGCTTAGAATGTGTTTCCATGAAATACAAACAACTTGGAAAAAAAAAAAAAACAACAACATCCAGGTCACTTTCATAGTGAATAAATTTTATTTTCAAAACTTCAGAATTTATTGAAATTATAACATGAAAAAGAAAAAAACTTTCAAACTGTCTTTATAGCATTTGGTCATTTTTTTTTTTTTTTTTTTGTCTTTTTGAGACAGGGTCTTGCTATGCAGTTGAGGCTGGCCTTGAGCTCACTTTTGTAGCCCAAGCTGGTCTCGAACTCGCACCAATCCTCCTGACTCAGCCTCCCGAGTGCTGGGATTACAGGTGTGAGCCACCACGCCCGGCTGCACTTGGTCATTTTAGTTAATAATTCACTACAATTGTGTGGAAATTTTGAGGGTTTCTTTTTCCAAATAGAAACTGCAAATTTGGGAACCTTGAAACAGGCTCAGCTAACTGTGAAAAATTCAAATGGTAAAGCAGGTACTGTAACCGAGTATATTAAAGGCTTCTTAATGTCCTTCCTTCCTTCCTTCCTTCCTTCCTTCCTTCCTTCCTTCCTTCCTTCCTTCTTTCTTTCTCTTTCTCTCTTTCTTTTTTTCTTTCTTTCTTCTTGAAAAGGGTAAGTCACCCTGTGAAATGTCAAAGACAGTGTCTTCGCTCTGAGCACTCACTCAGAAATACCCTCACAGCTTTTGCCTCTGTGGCCTTCTAGCTGGGAATGTGACTAACTTATATTGCCAATGAGCATTATAGATCTCTCATTGAGCCCAGCAGAATTAATACCTGTTTCTAAAAAAAAAGTCTTTTCTATCCCCTGGTCTACATTGTCTCCCTTTCCTAGTGCTTCCTAAGTGGTGGTTTTGACTACTGCATAGCATAATTTTTTTCTGCTACAGCTTAAAAGTTCACATTCAATTTAATTCCCAATGCAACCATCATAGCAGGTGTGGCTTTTAGAGAGTGATTAGGCCATGATGGTTGTGCTTGTAGGGGGAATTACTGCCTTTATAAATGGGCTTGAGAGAGAAGGTTTGACTCTCTGTCCACCTTCCACCATAAAAGGGGGTGGCATGCGAGCCATGTTGGATATAGACAGCAGCCCCCATTCCACATGGAATCAGCCTGCTGCCTCGATGTGGAACTTAATCCCTAGAACTAGGCTTACTAAATTTCTGGTGTTTGTAAGTCTCCCAGGCTATGTTATTTCATCAGACAGCAGATATGGGTAGACACACTTTCTCTGGGAAGGACCTCAGCGGTTATTCCTCCAGTCCCTGGAGGTGTTCACATGAATTTGTGATTTTGAAATTCACAGATCTCTTCTAGATTCACAGCTTCCTTAGCAAGGGAAAAGGACATTTCATCATTAGGGTTATGTTCTTTGATTCCTTCCTTTAGGCGCTTAGGCCTTCACAACTCAGATAAAGCTGGCACACACACCTGTGTGTCTGGGCTGAAAGGAAGTTCTACAGAACTGTAAAGTTCTAAAGAACTGTAAAGTTTCAGTTCTACAGAACTGTACTTTAACCATTTGTTTTGTAATGGCCAATTGGGGGAGGGACCCCAATTCTCTCATGATAGAGCAGGGATGTATTCAAGATGCATATTTAAGGAGTTGTCTGCTGCCCTGTGATAGAACTGGCAACTTTTCAGTCATTATAGCCAAACTATGGCAGAGAAACTTTGTAATTAAAAAAATAATCTATCTGTCTATCTATCTATCTATCATCTATCTATCTATCTATCTATCTATCTATCTACTTGGTACAGGGTCTCACTACACAGCTCAGACTTACAGTAATCCTCCTGTCTCAGCCTTCCCAGAGCTGCAGTTACAGGTATGCATCCCCACACCCAGTTTTGGTGGCCAGCTAGGAGTGCAGCCAGCATGGCATGCAGTGCTGGGGATTGAACCCGGGTCCTTGCACTTGCAAGGCAGGTGCTCAGACTGCTGAGCTATCTCCTTGGCCCTGCAGAGAAATTTTGAGGTTTGTATTGGGGTAACTTTAGTTTAATTCTCAGTCTCCTGTACCCAGCCTCCTTTCCTGTCTCTTTTCTTAGAGTGGGCTGGCTTTGCTTACTTAGGTCCCCATGCTCCAGGATCTTCTCAAACCTCTGCGGACCAGGCTCTGTCCAGGAGCTATCACTTCCTTTGGTTTTTCTCAACGTGTCTTCCCACCTGTCTCCACTTACAGGTGTTCTTCCAAGTGTAATTATATGATGTGTCCTCCAGAGTTCGACCTATCCAATGTTTCCATAGAGGTAGGTGCTCTATTGTGGATCTGAATTGCACCAGCGTTTTAGCAGCATCTTGTCATAATGATATGGAAATGAGAGATCAAATATACAGATAGGCAATGGCTAGACCATTTATAAAAATAGAAATGTTGCTCACAATCTTCCTGGGAAACCAACCTCTAATTTTTAATAAGCAGTTCTAAATCTAAATCACTGTTACAGCAAGTCAATCTGTTGTCTCTGGTGATAACCCAGGGAAAAATAACAGTAACTTCTGTAACAATGGCCAGGACTGGATTAATAGCAAGCAACTTTTATAGTCTTTGTTCCTGGTTTTAGCTTAGTCTAACCAGAGAAAGCCAGGTCTTGTCTGTAGTGACTCGGTGCCGGATTTCTAGTCACTGGTCTGAAGCCTGCTCGGATGATCGGAGCGCCCCTCAGTGTCCTCTCTGCCCCTATGCGGGGAGGGTGGTCTCCCCTCCAGCAGCAGGCACTAAAAAGGCTTCGCTCCTCTCATTCACTTTTTTTACACTGATTTCTGCAGAAGCAAACTCATTTCTACATGGATGGTCTAAATAACGATGAAATCCTTAACAAAGCAGTGGGAGAAAGAAGAGATTCTGTAAAAGAATTTTTGTGTTTTGTAATTTGAATCTCTTCCATGGGTTATTTTTCTAATTTTTTTCTGTAGCCATAAATGTTCATAATAACAGCCACTTTAAAATTGCGCACTTTGTTACTTTCAAAGTGAAAACTACTTTGAAGCTTAAGGCAGTTATTTCTGCAAAAGAAGGCTTCTGGGTTTATTAATTAAAAATAACCCAGGGAGCATTTGAAATATTATCATCTGGGTGACGATTCTACACTTATAAATACTCCATAGCCTCACCATAATTAAGGTAATATGAAAGGGGTTTGAAATATGGTGATGGCTTAAAACGTGAAAATAATTCTTTTTCACATGAATAATTATCCCTCTCGTTTTATAACCTAATGAAAATCATAGTAAAAGAAAACCCTGGGCAATTTAATTATGGGAAATCATATGAATTCTGGGAAACTAGTAATATTGCCCCCACAAATTCCTACTTAAGAAGCCTCATTCTAGAAATCCTTTCCTTGGAAATGCTCCAAAAATGTGGGCCCTTTAGCATCCTTGGTTCAGGCAGTAGGAAACTCCAGAAGAGGTGTAATTGGGTAGAACTGAAATTCAGCAGTTTATATTTGAACTAAGATTCAGAGAAGAAATTCCAAATCTTTGGGTATGTTTTCCCTATTTACCCCTCTAAAATGCAGACCTTCATTTTTTATTCACTCTAGACTTGAGGGATTGAAGAGAATATTGTAAAAGCTTTCAGATTTTCTAGCTTTTTGGAAGTTACTTTAGAGTCAATGTAATGTCACTTATGTGTCTACACATTACTTGTACTATGAGCTCAGAAGTGTAAATCTTTTGAAGAATTTCTCGAATATTCTTTTCTGGGTATCTCTATTGGTTAGTACATTTTGAAGAAATAGAAATTAGAGGTATTCAAGGAGTACATGTTAGAAAATTTATTAAATGCAAACTAATATACCATTAAACCCAGTTTGAAAGATGAGCATGTCAAAGCAAAAATTCATGGAACATTTTCTTTAGTTATTTGACTTATTTCTTTCTAGTTAATTCATTCTTTTTAATTCACATTGACTACATTTTAAGTATATATTTTATTAGTATCTGTTATTTACAAAATGTTGTTTCATTGTGATATTATTTTCATTTAAACATATAGCATATTTTGACACTATCCATCTCATTGTCCCATTAACCCCCTTAGGCCCCTCCCACTCTTATTCTCTTCCTCTTGTCTAATAATCACTATATCTTTTGATTATTTAATTACTCCATTTTCCTTTTGTGTACCATGAGAATGTGCTGTACTCCTCCAGTCTGAGGATTTTAAGTGTGAGAAGGAGTTGCAGGGTTTGCCTCGGTTCACCTTTCCTTGGTAGGCATACATTTCTTCTGCTTTTCCCCCCGGAGTCCCTTGGAGGGCTGGTTACATGCGGTGCTTGGTCCTCCCAGGCCTTCTGCTTCCTGTAGGTCAAGCATGACACAACAGGTTCCTGGGGGTACTGATGCTTCTGATCTCAGGGCCATGATTTCAGATATGTTGCTATTGTACCACATTCAAATTAATAGTGTGTGTGTGTGTGTGTGTGTGTGTTTTGAGTAGGGTCAGATTTGATGTAGTAAAGCTTGCTGATATAGATCACCATGGGAGAGCCATGCAGGCTTTGGAATGACCCCAGGTCCCAATAAGTAGAGTAGAAGGAAGAAGCAGAGAAACTGATGAATTCTGACAGCTGGATGGTTCTTACATTTGGATTTCTCTGGCATAAAACTCCTGGGTAGCGTAAGGATTCTGTAAAGGCTGTTCAACTGTCACATTACAGCCTCCCACACAGTACTGCCCTGTGCTATGTTCCCAGATTACATACTTAAAACTCTACTCTACTGGAGTAAGCTATGGATCATGGATTTCACTGCATAGAGCTACTATGTATTTTCTTTGTTCTTCTGATAGATTTTAAGTAACACGTATGAGTCACTGGTTAGGTGGCTGGCTATGAAGTAACTGTCAGCTGTACTGCTGCCAGTCATTCCCGTGGCGGCAGGCCACTGTAGTGCTTGTAGCAAACTGTTCCTTTATCTGCCAAATGGTAATGAGGTTTTCATAGGTTGCGTGGTGGCTGAGGTTATTATAAATTCTGGACATTACACTGGAAACAGGCAAATGTCAGTTCAGCAGAATAACATATTGATATTTAGATCATTGTTCTGTGCTGTAAAGGTTCGGGAGATTTGAGCTTCTGAAAGGGCTTTATGAGCCTCAGGTCTCATAGATTTTAATGGCAAGTTGTCTTTTTCATTTCAACTAGCTTAAACTTCTTTATTTAAAGAAACTTTTGACTTATCTAGAACTAGAACAGTATCATGAAACTTGAGGATATTGTCATTCAGTCTCAACAAATATCAATGTTCTACCAATTGTGTTTAATCAATTCCTAATTCCTGGCTGTATTAATCTTATCTGTAAATAAAGGTTCCAGTATGAACCTCTAACAGAAAGGCTTGGAGACACTGTAACCACAATTCTCTTACTGTTATCTAGAGAAATTCCTATTTTAAATAGCATTCTAGTCTCTGTTCAAATTTCCCCTTCTTAAAAATTTAAAAGTACATTTACTCAAATACTATAACAAGATTCTAATTAAATTTTGGTTAATGTATCTCTTAAAATTTGATTATTACTCAACAGTTTCCTTTCCTTTTTTTTCTTCCTGAGCCATTTATTTGTTGAAGAGTATGCTACTTTTCCTGTTCAACTTTCCATATCCCTGACTTAATTGTATCCCGAGGTTTTACTTTACTTATTTTTCTATGCTCCCTATTTTTCAAAAACTGGTAGAAAACTGCAAACTTGAATACATTTAGATTTAGATTTAATCTAGATTTTTAGGGCCAGGGAGATAGCTCCATGGCACAAGTGCCTGCCTGGCAAGTGCAAGGTTGTGAGTTCGATACCAGGTGCCGGAAAAAAAAAAAAAAAAAAAAAATCTAGATTTTTTTTGTGGGAAAGCAAAAAATAATTTAGGCTCAGTATTTGATACATGTTATGAACTCTGCACAACAGGTGGCAGTGTCTGTTTATCCCACTCACAGCCGGACGCATGAAGGTAGGCGTCACCTGCCGGACCCGTCCATTATCAGCCATTCTATTAAGCACCACTCGAATTGCTCCCCGGCCTATGCTTCCCTAAGGCTGCAAGATGGTGCTGGCTAACTCAGTGATTCTTGACGAATGGCTTGGAATTCTTGCTTGGAGTGAGCTTGCCCTCATTTCTCTGTATTTATGAATGGAAGCACAGTTTGTAAGGAAGAGAAAACATAAATGCGAAGTTCTGTACCATTAGTTATCCTATCTCGGAATAAACAGTCCAGAGACTTCCGACTTTGCCCATGTGGTTTTTATTTTTCAAAATAGTTTGAATTTGACAATTGTATGTTTATTTCTACATTTTGTATATTGATACAAAATAATGTATCTGCTTGTATTAAAAAAAAAAAACAAAAAAAAAACGAAAAAAACATTTAAGGCCAGTGAGATGATTCTGTGGTCTAAAGCAACTGCTTAGGAAAGCTTAGGAAAGCTTAGCTAACCACGGGACCACAGTTCGATCCTTAGCACCACATGCTATGCCAGCCCCACCCCCAAGGCAGGATGAGCCAGTCATAAAAATTATTTAAATTATTTAATATGTTTTAATCAATGAGTTTCAACCAAGCAATCCACTGCAATGGATGTTCAATATCTTTACCTTGATTTTAATAGAATTGCTATTAAGCTAACTACATATCTGCTTTCATACTAGTCTAGTTATAGCTGCAAATATAATTATTTAGAGCTAAAATAGGCTTGTTGTAGAAAAATTAGGAAACAAAGATACAAATAAAGATAAAAATTAAAATGTCCTGTATTTTCTCCACCCAGAAATGTCCCTCTTAGTTGGCATTGTGGTGCACATGTGTAATCCCAGAACTGAGGGAGGTGGGAGGGTCGGAAGCTGGAAACCAACCTGAGTAATTTAAAGGCTTAGTGAGATGTTTCTCAAAAACAAACAAAAAAACTGAAAAGGACTGCTGTTGTAGCTCAGTGTAGAAGGCCTGAGTTCAGTTCTCAGTGTCACAAGAAGGAAAGAAAGGAATGGAGGGAGGGAGGGATAGAGAGAGAAGAGGAGAAGTGAGGAGAGGAGGAGAAGTAAAGAAAGAAGGGGAGAGGAGAGGGAAGAAGGGGAGGGGAGGAC
>PVJA010042827.1:0-17101 GCA_004027025.1 Myocastor coypus | reverse complement strand
TTTTTTTTTTTTTTTTTTTTTTTTTTTTTTTTTTTTTTTTTTTTTTTTTTTTTTTTTTTTTTTTTTTTTTTTTTTTTTTTTTTTTTTTTTTTTTTTTTTTTTTTTTTTTTTTTTTTTTTTTTTTTTTTTTTTTTTTTTTTTTTTTTTTTTTTGTCTTTTTGAGACAGGGTCTCGCTATACAGTTGAGGCTGGTCCTGAGCTCACTTTTGTAGCCCAGGCTGGTCTCGAACTCGCACCGATCCTCCTGCCTCAGCCTCCCGAGTGCTGGGATTACAGGCGTGAGCCACCACGCCCAGCCTGTTATTGTGTATCTTTAAACTATAATTTTGTTTTTGATTGTGACTAGTTAAAGTTTGCCTATTTGTTGAGCATTTTTAGAAAGTCACAATAATTATATTCATCTCCAGGACTTCTAAATTAAAAAAAGATTAACTTTGTATAGGTAGCTGTCCATTTTTATTTGATAATCTCTTAGTTGTTTTATATTAAAACATATCTTTGGAATTTATAAATGTTCTTTTCAGATTCTCTATTATTTTTCTTTCCAAGCACAAAAATTTATATTTTTGTTTCTTGAAATTTTCATTTGCAAACTTGTTCTGAGTGGAGTGTTGCCATTTGGGTTTGTTCCTGAGCCCCAACTTCTTTGTTTAGTGATTTTGTAGTTATCTCCCAGAGAATCTAGTTTTGAGTCTAGTTTACATTCTATGAACAACTTAGAGCTCTTTCCCTGACCTGTCGTGTTTTTGGTCTTGGAACTTCAGGCTCCATTGCTGTGGGGCCAGGGCTCACTAAGCTGTGGTCCTCTTCTATGTTGTTGTAATTCCCATTATTAGCACAATCCCCCTGTGTTTCTTATGTGTTTAGTTATTTATTTTGATTTTGAATGTAGCTACATTTTTTCATCATTTCCTCTTCTTTTGGTTTGTTGCTGTGTTTCAAAGTCACGATGTTGTTAGTGGTAGGTGGTGGTGGAGAGGTGCGCCCAAGTTGCGTAATCGCCTCTATCCTCTTGACCAGAAATCTCCACATATAGTGCATGCCATCGATAGCAATGGAACATCACACCAAACCCCACTAATATGTAAAATGAATACATGTTAATAAAAAGTTAACAATAAATAGATTAACAGCTAGCACTCATGCTTATACTTTGTTCTCCAGTTTGTTTCACACTTTATCCTATTGCAAATTTATACTCTATTTTGAGCTCTAGGCTCCCCATTGGCCTTCAGTAAAAATGTGGTCATGTATTATAACTATATACAGCAGTGACTGTTGTTTTTATTTATTTTTTTTTGTTTTGTTTGTTTTAGTACCAGGAATCAAACACAGGACTTTGCACTTGCCAGGCAGGTGCTTGTGTGCTGAGCTAGATTCCTGGCATCAGTGACTGTTGATTTAAGATTGCAGAATTATTTTTAAATTTCACAAATTATTAATTAGAATAACTTTAACTGACATGGTTTAAGAGGTAGATTTCCATTTAAGAGGCAGAATCCTTAAATGTGGTATTAATACCATGATGATTTTTTTGTTATCATTGGTATATTTTTCAACATGCTCTGATTTTTTTCTACTCTAATGTGTTAGAAGTCTACAGAAATATGATTCTATCTAACCAGTGCTAATTTGACATTTTTGATTAATTTTCTGATTTGGTATGGATTTATGTTGGCAAATACGTACTTTCCTGGCTACATACATAAGAGGGAAGAATTGAGTATGCAGCCTAGGTGATGGGTTAGATTAAAGATAATAGTTTCAATGACATTAAACTCATAGCTTTGATATTATATATATATATATATATATATATATATATATATATAGATGTTTTTAATATGAATTTTGGCTTTGCCACTTAATGAATATCTCCCTGAGCCCCATTTTCATCTTTTCCTAAATGGAAATAGGTGAGAGTTTTTGCCTTTGAGAGTTGTAAAGATTAGAAGCAATATCTCTAAATAACACATCTGACATCTAAGCTGCTTCTTTGCTTTCTAGTGCTCTTCTCCCTGTGGTCCAAATTCTAGGTCACTTAGTGAAAGGAAAGGTCCAGAGCTTTCTTCTTATTGGCATAGGGCAATAGTTTAATTTTTTTCACTTGTTTCCTACCTAGACCTCTTGTATTCTTCCTCATACCTAATTCTTCCTCTTTGGCTGACATGTATGACTGACTTTGTTGGCGAAACTCCCTGGAGTTTTCATTTTTTATGTTCGTTGGATAGCCCCTTATCACTTCCCATGCCATTTCCACACTCACAGCCCTTGGACAAGGGACCTCTCTTTCTTGGGTCTGTCTGTGCTCAGGAATGCCCACTCCAAATTCTGCAGGGTGTCTACACTCCTAATTGTGTGGGAAAGAAGGAGAGAAATCAAATGTCCAGTGTCATATATTCGCTTTAATAAATGTCTGTGATCTCTATGCTTAACAAATTATGTGTGAATCAGAATACTTATTTACTAATTTAAAATGGGAGGTACCTTTCAAGTGGCTGACTTTGGTATCCATTATTCAGAGTATATTTTACATCTTATTAAGATTCTTGAAAAGTTGAATTTGTATTCAAAAGGTTTCTGAGTGAGTAGAGAATTAGGTAAAGTCTGGATTACGGTAAAGCTTAGGAGGAAATAATCAGCTTCTGTAGGTTTTCTTAATCCTACCCTTAGCGCGAGGCTGAGAACCCATTAGACACTTTCTAAGAGCTCTGTAGATAGCCTGCTTCTGTTTTTAAGACTAGCCCACACATGAAACAGCTCCACAGTAAAACCCAGGTGGCAACAGCCGGAGGGGACTCTTGATGGTGAGACACAGGAAGTGTTTTAGTCAACAACTTCTGCACAGTAGGGGAGAATTTTTAGTTGTGCTTAGCCTGCTAAGTCTCTCAAAAAGCCAGGGTGGTCCATACAATCTCTCTCATCGCCAGAACACAGAGAAGTGTGGCTACCATATGGAAAGGGACTACAAAGAGGAGGGAAACACTTTGGGATGAGTCAAGAAGCATCTTTAGCAGCAGCTCACAGAAAGAGAGAGAGAGAGAGAGAGAGAGAGAGAGAGAGAGAGAGAGAGAGAGAGAGAGAGAGAGAGAACCTATTTAAGTTCCAGCTTACATGGGCCTCTCCAAGTCAAAAATGAAAGAACACTAGTAAGAATGGGAGCGATACTGTATGTGGATACCTTACTAGTATTCTCTTGCAAGTATTTTCAATCTGCCTCACATCCTTTTGCAAAATATGCTTTGTCAACCCCCAGTGCTTGTCATTTCTGCTTCTGTGTCTCATGCAGCCAAGGGACTTGCATTACCACTGGAATTGGTGTCACTACAAATGTGTGACTTGTCACTTGAACAGGCACCTCTGAAATAGGTAATGCTTTTACATGCTTAGATCCACTCCTTCTTTCTCAATGTGCGGAGCACACATGATCCTCTCTTCTAGGTCTGTAGTTCAGTCAAATACACTTACTTGTCCAGAGCCTCTAATGAGGAGGGAGCCCTTTACCATTTGAATCCCTTGCTTTTGCTCTTTTTCCTTCATGTTTTTTTAAAATCAATTAATAAATCAGTCACTGACTTACTCAATCAAACATTTATTTTCCAAGGAAATTTTCCTTGTTTCTTTCCCACAGACCACAGACACACTTAAGTCTTTAATCTAAAAAGTGAAAACATATAAACATGCAATCCTTCTACTTTCCTTCGTCCTGCTAGCTTCTACCAGTTTTATTCTAAGTTCTAGTACAACAGAGGAGATCCCACAACTCTCCCTTCTTCCTAACTTTCCAGCCTGCCACAGTTGATACTTGCTTTCCATTTTCTGGATATCAATTCTTTAAAGTTTCTACCATCTTCCTTTTTGCCAAATTCAAAGTTTTTTCTTTTAATTTTTCTTTACTTTGACTGTGGAAACAAACACTCGTGATCATCCAGTTTTGCAATTGTGGAGGGAGGAGCAGATCCCTTCCTATGGTTGGGAGAGGGGGTAGTTAGAGCCAGATTATACTGTCTATCTGTATGTATTTATCAGTGATGTAGAGCCTGAACATTTCTTTTCAGAATTAACAGATCGAGTCTGGGTGTCTCTTAAGCTTTCTTGAAAACTACTCTGTCTTGTTCCATTTCAGCTTCCTTGGATGATTGTGTTTCCCAGGCTAGCTTTTTAGCTGTGATCCCTGTGGAATTCAGCAGTGGTCTGTTCTCCTTATACACAGTACAGAAAGACCTTGTTTAGGATGAGTTCTGTTCTGTTAGCTTCCACTTAGGTCTGTAGCTCTAGCTGCTATCTTCCTCTTGGATTCTAGAGCTAAATTCTTCATTATTAGAACCTCTCTGCCTCAAAACTGCCACTGGCACCTTGACTTCAGTCTGTTCTTGGCATCCTCCCTCATGCTTCTCAAACCATCTTGATGCTGCGCATGTAATTAGTACTTAGGTCAGAAATTTAGGAATGCTTCTGGACTTTTTTCTTATGTCCTTATCTTCTCCTGCAGCCAGAATCTGATGTGCCTTCACACTTTTATGCCTGTCCAACTTAGTTCAGGCCTTCATTGTTGAGGGTCTGAACCGATTCTAGAGAAATAACTTCATCTACATAATAGTTATTATTTAATTATGAATACAGATTATTACCAGTGTGGAAACAGTATTAGGCATAATCTTTTAAGGACCTAAAGAGCCCATTTTTCCACAGGGCTTTTTTTTTTTTTTTGTATAGGATTTCACTATACAGCTTGGACTCATAGTGATCCTCCTGTTTCCTGCCTCTCGAGGGCTGGGTTACAGGTGTGCACCACGGTGCCTGGACTCCATTGCTGGTTCAGTGCTCTCCAGAGTGGGGCCAGCATGGTAGGTAAGACCAGGAACCAAACCCTGGATCCTGCATTTCCCTAAGCAAGCACTTAGTCCACTGAGCTATACCACCGGCCCTTCCACAGGGCTTTTGATTAGTATAGTGATTATTGGAATACATCATGAAAAGGACCATTTAGCAAGAAGATTTATGTCCAAGTTTGATTATCTTGGAATAAGGAATGGAAGAATGAAAGGATCTCAAAAATGTGCATTAGATAGTAACAAATGGTCTTTCCGTGTGCATATGTTATTAGAACAGACAAGATGTAAGATACAAAGAGGCAGTTCATGGATTGAACTTTTGCCCCTTGTATTCTCTACACCAAAGGAGCAAAGGAGCCAAGAGACCACAATTCCGTTAGTGAAAGAAAAATGAATAGGCAAAAATTCCAAATAATTCATAGTAGATATGGATCTGCATGTTCTAGTAAAAGAGATTTTATGGCCCGAGACTGAGTATTTGCCCTGATTTTTTATCTCACATTGTATTCATCTCACCAAGTGGCATAAAGATGACCCAACTTTCTGGGCCATGGCTGTTAGACTTAAATTGTTCATCTGTAGCCACTTTCCACGTTACCATTTGTAGTTTGGTCACTTGTACAAAGAAGGGAAATGTTGTCCCAACAGCTTAGAATATTGCCATAATGTCAGGAACCTTGGGCAAGAGGAGAAAAGGTCAGCCAAGAAAGGAAATAGCATCTATTATTGGACAGGGGCCAGCCACGTCAATGGGCAAATTGAATAAGACATTGCTGCGGTGCCAAATCTTCCCTTTGGCTAATCTCATGTGAAGACCCCGTGATTTCAAGTGCTTGAGAATGAAGCACAAAATGCAGCCATTTAGCGTTGCTTTACCCATCATTGTCTCAGATTTCCTGACGAGGCTGATAGGCTGGTATGGGCATTAAACCAGTCCCTGCCGTTTCTCTTCTGCCACTTTTCATGATTTCTTACTGGTTTAGTTCAATAATCCAGGTAGGAGATCTCTAATGTATCTACTCTGTTATGCAACAGCCCAGTGTGAATGCCTTTAGGTTTATAGATTTCCTCACTCCCTTAAAATCAGATGATAAATACTACATTTGAGACCTGTCTTTAGTTAGTATTTTGTTTGTTTATATCCTGGCAGCATATCCACATAAAGGGTTCGTACAATGTGGAGGAAACTGCTGTATTGCATTTTGAACGCATGGTATCGATTGCCAGGGAATCAGTTAAATTGCAGTGTGAATAATGATTGACACTGGCCTTAACCCTTTTGGCTAAAATTGCTTATTTGTCATCCTGGCTCATGGAAGAGATAAACAATTGCTTGCTGATGATCTAGCGGATCAACTGTGAGTATCACTTGCCATGTCAGATGAGAGCTAATTTAATGAGCTGCAGTTCCTGCCAATTACCTGGGAACAAATCTCTCCACGAGCTATTCTGTACATCATCAAAATGTTTAACCAAATTCTCACTTGTGGCAGGTAAGATGATTGGGTATTTGATTAGTCAACATGCTGTCGATATTATCTCGCATGCATTTGTCCTGTCTACTTATCCAATCACCTTCATTCTTTAACAATGACAAATTATAATATGTAGTCATCCAATTCTTTATTTTAAATTGCTCTGTTCAGTGTGTAGACTAACCATAAACCTGAGAAATCCCCGGGCGTATGTGGGCTTGTTGAATTGTAGATCAGGTTATTTGTATAGTGTGTGATCTTGTCAGTTGACAAGAATAGAAAAAAAAGTGACTTTATTCATGGATTGCATGAATGTCTATGAAGAAATTCTCTAACAAGAATGTGTATGACCCCATGACTGGCTTCTTGTAAAAAGGAGTAGTGTTTGGGAAAGAGAGATCTGTAAGTGGCTTTGATTGGGCAGGGGAAATAAATGGACAAAAAGAGGATTGATTGGGAAGACAGAAAAGGACCAAGGCCAGGGCATGGTGGAAGATGAGGTGCATGCAGCATCCTTGGAGAGAGAAGGACAGCCAGGCCCTGGGTGACCACAACACCCGAGGCCTCCCTGGCTGAGGGAGCTTCAAGTGTCTTTCACCGAGGCACCTTCCTTTTTCCCTGCTCATAGATTTCTGTGAGTTTCAGGCAGTGCACTTACCCAGGGTCCCTTTCTAGTTCTTTCCATCTCTGGACTGTGCACTTGAATGCATTCTCTGCTTCCATTACATGGCCATGGCCAGTCTGTATATGAAGCCCAGTTCATTAATAGTTAACTCCTACGCACAAAGCTCTTTGTGACCCTAGTAAATCTACCTACCAGTCGCCATGCTGCTGCTTCAGCTCTTTGTTTTTTTCTTTCAGTTTTCTCCTCCATCTTTTTTGAGCTACATACTGTTTCTCTGGTCTCCAGACTAGCCCTTGCGGGAGGAAGACAGGCCCATGGGAGCGCTACAGCTTCTATACCAAGCAACTTCTTCAAGGAGATTACAGTGTAGAAATCTCTCTCCCAGATGGGCATTTACATCGCAATTGCTCAAAGAATAACATTTTCACATTTTTTACCTTCTCTTTTAAGTACTTCTGCCCTTATAATTTACTATGTAAAAATTTCAAGGCATATCTAAAGCAGAACCTGAGCTGACACCAAGATGTGAAGATTTTCTACACCAAGCAATTTTCCACTTCTCAATGGATATCAACTAGATGTCCTATACTTACAGTTCTGACCCTAATTTATCCGGAGGCAACAGAGGCCCCACAAGTTCAATAATTCAGTCCCATAAGACTCTCCTTAGTTACAAGTCTATGGCTTCTTGTACCTTTCACCATAAATTGGGTATAACTACTCAGGTTTGACAATTTGCTAGAATGTCTCACAGAACCCAAGAAAGTCCTTTATCTACAATTCCCAGTTTATTGTATTGATTACAACCAAGGAACAGCCAGCATAGAGGAAGGCATGGTGGAAACTCACATACGTTCTCTGGGGGAATCACCTTCTATCCCTGGAGATAATCACCAAGCAGCAAACCTTCCTAACCTTGCAGTTTTTTTTTTTTTATTTGGTACAGGGTCTCACTATACAGTTCAGACTTGTAGCGATCCTCCTGTTTCAGCCTTCTCAGTGCTGGGATTATAGGTATGCACTGCTATTCTTCTTCTCCTGAAGCCAGAATCTGATGTGCCTTCACACTTTTACGCCTGTCCAACTTAGTTCAGGCCTTCATTGTTTAGGGTCTGAACCGATTCTAGAGAATGCCTGGTGGCCAGCTCAGCGTACTGGGGTGGGGCCAGCATGGCATGAGATATGGAGGCTCAAACCCCAGTCTTTGTGCTTGCCTAGGCAGGCATGCAGACCTTTGAGCTATTTCTGTAGATCTAGTTTTAGGTTTTTAGGGAGGTTTCATGATGTTGCCAAGATTGATGAAATCACTGGCAATCAGTAATTAACTCAACCTTCAATCTTCTTTTCAGCCTAACTGCTCAAACCTAATCATGCCGTGGTCTTTCTGGTGACCACTTGAAGCTATCTAGGAGCCAAAGCTACATGTCATATTACTAGTTTATAAAAATCACTATTATCATTTTGCAGTCTCCCAAGTTTCTAGGAACTAAGTACCAAGAATGGGGGCAGGGGGAAGATCAAATATCTATTTCTTGCTGAAGAAAAGAACCCAGTATTTATTGGTGGTATACATGTCTTACTCATGTTTCTTTATTCCAGGGTTCTGGGCAGGACCTTTTGCAGTGAGGCTCTCTCCTGGGGGTGCCTTCCAGGCCCTGTCTCTTCATCTCATGTATCTGGAGAGTACCACATGCTGGAGTTCCTCCGTCCGTACATGTAGGCTTTGGTTTTCCTTCACCAGCAGGGTGGTTCACAGAGGTATGGGTCAGTATCACTGATTTCAGCACAGTAAGGTTAGGATCTGAACTTTACATATATCTTTGGCCCTGAAAGTGAGTTAAAGTTTTCACATCACACAATCCTAGAACTTCTCATATCTTTCTGGTTCTATATTATATGCCTGGACCTTGTCTGGCCCCAGAAAAATCTCAAGTGTGCTATGAGTAGTTTTAGCCTCTACTGAATGCAAATTGGTAGGTTTTTCTCTCTATGCCCGGACTATGGCAGTTATTAGTTGGCATGTAGTTTTAATCAGAGATGCTCAGCCTGCTTATGCCATTTTGCTAGGGCTCTACTTTTTGAGCACCTGGCCACAAGAAGCTGAAGTCTCTGCAAATGAGAACCTTGCTCTTCAGTTCCACTTTTGATGATCTTATTCTCCAAGGACAGCTTGGAGATATCTTGATATCTTGCCTCTCTCATTCTCCTAAAACTAATGTCACTAACAGAAAGAGTTCTGTGGCCTGTTGGATTATCCCACCTATCTGAGCTGTCTTGGTGGTGGTCCACAGTGTTTTCCTGAGAAATGTGTTTTTAACAGTTATCTTATCCCAACTATGACTCACACAGTTTTAAAAGCCTTGCAGTTTAAGTCCCTCCCCCTTTTCCTTGTTGTTACCAGAATTGGATGTAAACATTCAATACCCACTGCTGACTTTACACAGATAAGTGTCAGCCTAGAACAAGGATTTGTAGTTGTAATCATTTTAGACTTCCTAACCCAGTGTTCTCACAGCTCTCTGTTAAATGGGCAGTGTTTACTGTGTGTACTCTTTACTTCCTTTCTAGGGGAATAGCTGTGGGAGGTACAGTTAGAACAAGTTCAGGGTCACATCTAGTCAAGTATTACTGTTTATGACAGGGGAGGTATTTCTCTTTCATATTTTAAACTCTGAAAAGGCATCTGTAATAGTGCCTTGCCCAAATGCTCAATAACTGTTGAATTAAAGTTATCCACGGTAGTAGGACACACTGGTAACCATTTGTAATCAGCACCTACTATGGAAGAAAGAGCTGCAACAAGGGTTAGTGGAGGCTCATATAGATGTGTGCTGCACATTTGGAAGGAAGCCAGCTAAAGGCCATGTCCTAAATTTGGACTAGGATTAGGAAATGACACTTTGTGCCCATAAAGCAATCTGCAAGTGTCCCCTTTTCCTTTTGAAGTCCAAGGCAGTCTCCTCAAGTGATTTAATTCAGTCCATTTCATCATACAATTTTTATAAGCCACACAGGTGAGAATCACTGGATTAGGTGTTGGGATGCAGACCTGAATAAAATATC
The DNA here is from genome assembly GCA_004027025.1 of Myocastor coypus. Lineage (NCBI taxonomy): Eukaryota > Metazoa > Chordata > Mammalia > Rodentia > Myocastoridae > Myocastor > Myocastor coypus. The sequence continues at coordinate 7,103 of PVJA010042827.1, read as the reverse complement.
AACTTTGCCCTTGCAGAGTTTATAATCTAGTGGCTCCCCCATTCCTAGCTGTGCAACCTTAGACAAATTGTGTTTTCTGTCTGTGCTTTTATCCCCTCATCTGAAATACTGGGATGGCAATACCACCTATGTGGAAGGGTTGTTGTGAAGGTTAAATAACTCAATAAGTACAAAGTACTTAAAAGTGAGTCTGGAATATAAGACACTTAATAAATGTTAGTTATTATATTTACTCAGGTCAGCACTAGAATAACTCTACTACACAACAACAACAAAAAAAAAAAAAAAAAAAAAAAAAAAAAAAAAAAAAAAAAGTGAAAAGAAGGGCTGGCCAGATAGCCTAGTGGACTAAAGCACTTGCTTAGACAGAATTCAGTGATCGGGGTTTGATTCCCGGCATTCTTTGCCACTCTGTCTCCAGGGTGTGCTGAGACAGTGATTGAGACTGGGCATGGTGGTGCACACCTGTAATCCCAGTGCTTGGGAGGCTGAAAACAGGAGGATGACTACAAGTCCTATTTGCATAGTGAGATCATGTAGACCCTGTACTAAATACATAAAAAACTGTAAGAAAAGGTTTTGAATATTTTCATTACAAATGAATGATAAAAGTCTGAGTAGGTATATTTAACATAATTTAAAAATCACACACTATATGCCTCTATTGAAGTATCACATGGTATCCCATTAATAGCTATAATTTTTATATTTTATGCATCAATTAAAATCATTCTTAAAATGACCATTTCCAGAAAGTGATGCATGTTTTTCACTTTCCTAAGATGTTTCCAAATCAAAGTTTTCAAAGCCCACAGTTGACTATCAGCATATATATCCGAAGAAACTACTCATTTGGAAATATTCTGGAGTTTCTGTCCTCACAGCTTCTGAAATGTTCCTTATTCTCAGCTTCCCTATGCTGTTTCTGCTCTTTATGGACTAATTGCTGCGAGATGAGGTATCCTAGGAAATTTCCAATTACACTCTCTTGGGGAGGATCCAAGTGAAACCTGCTTTTTACTGAGCTCAGCATCATTGTTTTAGGAAAGATCAATTATTATTATTTCAGAACCAAAGCTCAAACCCCCCAGTCTTGAAGCACAGGTAACTCTTGCATGGAAAATGCAGAGGACATTATGACATGAGTGGATTGTGGTTTCTGCTTGTTCAGTCAGGGTCCACATTGTTCTCAGCACAAGGAAAAGTGGGGCTGGGCACCCTCCTGTCCTATAGGAACTCTCCCAAGAGCACACTTCACACCGCAGCCTCTGCGCCAGCTACACTTTCCAGCCCTGTTGAGAGGCTGTAGTGCGTAAATATTGTGAGAAGCCCAGAATGAAAAGGTTAAACCAGTACATTCTGGCTGGATGAGGATTAATTAGGAGATGATTTGCGAGGACTATTATGTGTGTGCTAAATTTACTGACCTTTTTCCCTCTCTGTATGGAATGAAGCTCTGTGCTCTGGGCTCATTATCCTTAAATGTTTTCTTTTCTCTGTATCATCACCTCATTCATTTTATTTGGCCATTTTAAAATGCACTAATTTGGAGCAATAGGCTTCATTGATTCCTGAGAATAGAACACCCAGTGCAAGCAGTTAAATAGGCCTTTGAAAAACACATTCTGGCTGTTGGAGCCTCTCTGGCACTAAGGTGAGATGCCTGGTCAGGTTGACAAAGATTGGAAAGACACCCTCCCACTTCTCTGTAGTCAGCCAGTGAATCCCGAGGCTCTGCAAACAAGTTTTTAAGACTAGGTCCTCGTTCTGACTTGCAAAGCCTTGGCTCTTTAGGGACAGTAGTCTATTTGGTGAATTAATGGTAGTCTTTTCTTATCTATTCTGTTTTCCTCATCATCTTTGCATGTGTTAGTTTGTTGCACTACTGTCCAAGGGCAGGCCAGAGAAGACTCTAGAGTGAGGCCTGGGCATTCTGGGAAGGCCTAACTCTGCTTTGTGTGAGCATCCATCATTTTCTCAGAGTTCTACAGGCTCTCTTACCTCAGAGCCCCTCAAGTTACTCAGCACAGACAAGAGCAGAGAAACGTGGGAAAGACAGAAAGGGCAGGAAGGTCAGGCCATCCTGGTTTTACCCTGGGGTTTGCTCTGGAGAAAGCGAGTATGGAAGCATATGTTCCTATGCAGTTTCTCTGTGCTGTTCTGTCCCAATCTGTGGCAGAGTAAAGGCAATGGAAAGACATAGAGGAAACAGGAAGAGGTCAGAGAACACTTCAGCCATTCCTTCTGAGGTCTTAGGTTAACCTGGAGCTGTTCTTCCTACATTTTTCTACTTCTCTGTCTTTATAACTTATAGATTTGAACAATAATGTTTGAAATAAAAAAGAGGGGAAATAGAACTCTTCTAACTTTTGGACATCTTCCCTTCAGTTATTTCTGCCAGAAATCAGGTAAAAAAAATTATAAGGCAATGAAGGGAGAGAGAAATAAAGACTTCAATGAAAATTTGTGGTTTTATTTTAGTTTAATTTACTTTTGTTCCCCTATCTATTCTACTTTATATAAGCCTCGATTTAAACATGCAAATCTTGATGTTAAGAGATACAATTTTAAGAGCACAGGTAAGACAGTTCATTGTAGTTTAAAAACATACTTCTTTGCTATATTGTAAGTGTGGATTAATCATTAAGGAAACCATCTCCACACAACTACTCAGCGGTATTTTTCATGGTGGGAAGTAGGCTACCTCTTTCTAGACAGTAGAAGTTGCCTCCTCAGAATGCTTGTGCAATTCCTTAGCACAAGTAACTTCGCCAGAATTACTGAGTTCATAATCAGGATATTTTGGCTTATGTAACTGCTGTGCATGGCTGGACTTTAAACTGCCACTAGCTAGTAAAGTAAAGTTGAAGGTGAGGTGGTAGTTCCAGCATCTGCAGTAGCTAGATGAGCTTTGATAGAACTGAAAAAGATGGAGTTTCTAGGGCTTTGACATTTCATTCTCTTGTTATATAGCTGCTATAAAAAAGGCACTAGCATTTTCCTGTCTTCCTTATGGATACATACCAGCAATAGGAGAAATGAGGGTCCCAGTCTCACACCTAATTTAGTACTTTAACTGGTGAAAGGAGCTAAGTGATAACCTGAACAGGAGGGCTCATGTCAGCAGGTTTCCCCATGCAGAAGCCCCCTGTGGAGACAATTGAAACAAGAAAGTGTCTCATGTGAATGTCCTTTTTTCAAAAACTCAATGTGAATGATTACTGAAGGCCATTTTTAAACTTAGTTCTATGACACACAATTGCTGAAAATGAGAGAAAATGACAGATGCTAATGTTGGAATATTATGGAGTTTGAATGTTGCGCACATCAAGACATTTTATGTTTAACTTAATGAGTCACTCAGTTGTTCATTGGCCAGTGCTTTCTCGACTGGGCTTTCTTAAACTTGGGGATAGATTTTTTTCCTTCTGCAATGGTCTGCTCTGTATATGGCTTTTTTATGTAGGATATTACAGCACTGAAAATATTACTGATGCAGATTTTATTCTCAGGCCATTGAGTCTATTTAGATGTGTCACGCTCATAAAAGCTCATGTTTATTGAAGAGGGTTATTAAATTTACTGTAAGATTTCATAAAGACCCTTTTAGGTGAAAAATGCAGGTAGGATAGTCTGAGTGGATGCTTTATAAACCTTTTATGAGTAAAAAAGTTCTAAATGCAAATGTCTTATGTAGAAAGTAAAAGCAATTTGTTTTTCTCATTAAGTGCCAGACAGTTGGCTAATGTGAAGATGACAAATTTTGAGACCTACGAAATCAGAGCCAGTTTATTTAACTGAGGGCTCCTAGCTGCTTGCATTCTCTGTCAAAATGAACATTGATTCCAAGGTTAGATACAGACATAGAAACCTTTTCTTGATGTGGGATTGGTTCTATTTGAACCTTAAATACATGGTTGAGAGGACTGCAATATGTTTAGTTTCTCTCTCTCTCTCTCTCTCTCTCTCTCTCTCTCACACACACACACACACACACACACATGAAGTTACAGAATATAGTCCATAATTAAAGATATTCATCACTATGCTCATTTAAGCTGGTACAATGAGGATATCTCACACTGTTTCTGTTCATTACTATGCAAGGCCAGAGCTTTATATTTCTTGATTTGGAAGGATGCCAAAGAGTCACTCCAATATTTGAGCTTTATACATTATTATTAATCATGATGATCATGCACTTTTCAATATTCATAGTACTTCATAATAATTTTTATTAGCTGTTTCTGCTAGCAGTTGAATCAGGTCAAGGAGAATGACTTAGTGCTCTATTGCAGGTAAAGAAACAGAGGCACAGTGTGCTATAATGACTTTTGTACCATGCTGTGGACAAAAACCCATAGTACTATAACTTTACATCATGCCACTGTGGCTCTTTCCACAATCTCTCCTCAAAATTTTATGAGAATGAATTTTCACATTTGAAGATTCATATGTACCTAAGAAACTAAAATGCAACATTGAGGAACAAAGCATTAGACCCATAATAGATTTTCAATAAATATTGGATAAAGAGATACATAACTATTGGTTGGAGATTTAACTCATGAAAATTTCAAAGTAATGCTTTGTTTGTATCAAAGTAGAATACTCGAGTTAATTAATGGCAATTGGCACAGGACACCAGTTAGTGAGTGAGCTGGATGTATTACGCATTTCACAGTTAAGTGATAAATCACTGCAGGACATTAACAAGCACATATGTCCCCAACAGCTTTTCAGAAAAGGTAGGTGTTTTACATGTAAACTAGTGGAGCAAGAAGATAGTGAAGATTTATTTCCTATCTGTGGTTAGGAGTAGATTCTTTTTATTGTCTATTAATGAAATGTTTAAAATGTTTATACACTAACCTCGGTTAAAAATAGAAAGCAAAAGTGTCTCCAAGCCCCTACGGGCTCCGACCATCTATTGTTGACAGATTGCTTCCCAGGAACCTAGTCGTTCCCTATGTGCTGGTGAGATTTAACAGTGGTTGTGCCACAGAGCTTGGGACCATTGGCAGCAAAACTATATTATCCTCCCAGTTAATCTGCATCCACTGGCGTCTTCGTGTTTCACTACTCTGTTGCTCTCAGAATGCCTGGCTCAGGTGTCTTGATAAATTATAATTTAGGTGATTTAAATTTAGTTTGATCAATTTTCTCTCGAAAAATGTCAAGCATTCCAAATTTTCTTTAGTTCAAAATTGTGTTGTGCAGGAGGAACCTTGAGCACTGCAGTGTACAGAGCGCTGTCTGGTGATTGCTTCCTTCCTTGTTGGCTGGGAAAGCAGATGCTACCCAGGTCACCAAAGGAAGGCAGAGTAGGCATTTATCTCTGGTTTTAGATTTTCCATTCAGTCATTCATTATGGAGCCCACCTTTTCAAATTTCTTGGATCTTGAACATTTAGCAAAGTGAAACAAACCAATTTTCAGGTTGTTTAAAAATCCGTTAGCAGACGCAGTGTCAGCAATCAGAATTATAACACAACATTTATACAATGGCAATTTTCTAACTAGACTATATTATCTTGGCATAAGTGCCATGCTCTGCTCTGTTTGAGTCAGCTCAAACAGTGAGCAAAGAAGTGGTAGTGGTTGGGGTCTCTGAACCACCAGCAGGGCCCTGTAGTGCTTGGAGGTGTTGCATACACAGGCATTTGGGACTGTCCTGTGTTATGGAAGAAATAGTGTATTATCACCACTTATGAATTCATGAACTCATTAAAAAAAAATGCTTCTTGAACACTTATTTTGTGAAGGATAGTGCCAAATCTGCTGAGGCCTCTGAATGAAGTCCTCATGTTCAAAGCATTCTGTACTCTCACCAAATATATTGACCAGTCTGGAATGACTTGAACATAAAATCACGTCGGGGAGATAGCATTCTGATGATGGCTTGGGAGGAGCTACACTGAAATAGGGAAGCAGGGGTCACTCATAAAACAGGCATAACAACACTCTGTTTATCATGTTTAGGAAAGTGTTGGATAAAAAAATGAATTGAGACTTGTGTGACAGCAGAGTCTACTTGTCCCTGTCACCATATCATCTGCTTTGCTGGCAATACATTTCCAGTGGCTGAGCACATTATTCACAGCAGATGGGATTAGAATGTCTTCAGGAATCCTTAACATCCTCCTATCTTATGAATGGTTTCCTTTGCCAAATACTGATCTCAAAACACATGCTTTTGAAAGATACAGCTGCCTAAGAGGCCATGAAGTGAAGTACATGCTCCAGCTTTCATTTTGCCATTTTTAATTCATCGTCTTCACCCATACTCAAAAGATAATAACAAGAAAATTAAAATTATGTAAATTACATAAAAAATAAAGAATATCAACCCAAATTTCCTGTAGAGAATCCTTTAAAATTTGTTCATGGACCATACTGATGTGAAATGATTTGTAAAACCTACTCTTGTAAAGACTTAAAACAATTCTCAAATTCAGAATAAAACATTCCAGCTCTCTTTCCCTCTATTTGTGTAGTTGTAAATAATGTCATAAAATCAGACACAGTAAATATCATCTTTTAATTTGCAAAATCTACAAATAATAGGGAGGGTTCCTTGCTATTACAATCATAGCACTCCACTGATTGAAGAATAATAGCAACTACAATAGGTAATATAGAACAATAGGTGTTACATGCTAGTTACTATGTTAAGGGTGCTACTGTATTTGCTCTTTTAGCACAATTAACTGGAAAGTAGGTACTGTTATCAGATGAGATGAAAATACTGGACTTGAGGATCATTGAATAGTTGTCTAGGATCACGTAGCTTGCGACAGAGCTCTCTCTGCATTATGGACCCAGAGAGTCTGGCACCAGAGCTTGCATTCTTATCTACAACCATTTCTGTAAGACCATTTAATTACTTTGCTATTGCTAACGGAACAAGTAGCCATAACATTTACATGCTTGCGTTGTTTCTTTGGGGCTTAATCTCTACTTAAAATATCCCCTTCTGAGTAAGGTAGGAAATTAGAACTGCACACAGAATAGAATAAAACTGTGCAGAGGAGTACAGGTAAAAGGTTGACAGCCACTTCTGTTACCTCTGCTTCCCTAGGTAGAGGCATGCCTTTATCCACA